>CAUYQG010023964.1:0-11164 GCA_963574415.1 Tarsius wallacei | reverse complement strand
TTTTTTTTTTTTTTTTGAGTTGGAGTCTCACTCTGTCGCCCAGACTGGAGTGCAGTGACCGCTCCTGGCCACCGCAGCCTCGACCTGCTGGGCTCCGGCGATCCTTCCGCCTCAGCCTTCCAAGTAGCTGGAACTACAGGCATGCGCTACCACGCTCACCTAGTTTTTGATTTATTGTAGAGATGAGGTCTCGCCAAGTTGCCCAGGCTGGTCTTGAACCCGCAGGCTCAGGCAATCCACTCACCTCAGCCTCCCAAGGCGTGGGATTACAGGTTGAGCCACCGAGCCCGGCTTAATTTTTTTAATTGTAGAGATGCAGTCTCGCCATGTTGCTCAGGCTGATCTCAAACCCCTGAACTCAAGTAATCCACTCGCCTCTCCCTCCCAAAATGCTGGGATTACAGCGTGAGCCACCGTACCCGATTTGTCTTTATTCTTATATGTGGTACCCAGTCAAAATACTGTTTTCCAAAGTTACTTTTGCTACTCTTTTCTATTCTCTTTCAGTGTGATTATATTATTCATTTATATATTGCTTAGGTTTGTTTGTTCCTGTTTATAATCTACATTCTGGATCCCCCTCACATCCTGGTTGATTTTATTTATTTTTGTATGTGAAACATTACTATACTTCTAAGAGTCAAAGCTTTACTAAAGGCACTTTCCAGAAAGTATTGCTACTCCTCATCTCTACTAACTCATAGAATTTAGTTGCTCTCCATTTGTTTCCCATGAACCCTGTGTAGGTAATCAATCTCTTGTTTCTAATTTACCTGTTCTGTATTTCTTTCCCGCAATGAATAGACATATGTATATTTAAATATCTCCAAGATATTTTTACATTCATGTATTCCATATAATGTGACATACATACCATTTATTTAGGGCAATGAAAAGCCTATATGCTATAAAATAATTTTAAAATATTATTTAGGACAGATGATGCATGCTTAAACCTGGGAATCTCTGTATGGGTATGTTCATGCAGTTAGACAGTCTGCCTGGAGTATTCGCATTCAATAATAATATGTGAATATAATAACTTCTACCGTAAAACTCAAATTATGCCACACCTTAGGAGTGGAGTGACTTCAGCAACTTGGTTAAAATAACATATTCCTTTAAAGCCCCTGGCCTAAATAGACAAGCTAATTTTTCTTTCTTTTTTTTTTTTTTGGAGTTGGAGTCCCCCTTGATCGCCCAGACTGGAGTGCAGTGGCCGCTCCCGGCCACCGCAGCCTCGACCAGCTGGGCTCCGGCGATCTTTCCGCCTCAGCTTTCTGAGTAGCCGGAATTACAGGCGCGTGCTACCATGCCCGGCTAATTTTTTTGATTTATTGTAGAGATGAGGTTTCGCCTGCCCAGGCGGGTCTCGAACCCGCGGGCTCAGGCAATCCACTCACCTCAGCCTCCCAAGGCGCAGGATTACAGGCTGAGCCACCGAGCCCAGCTGTTTTTAGATTTTTTAATTGTAGTCATTTTAACTGGTGTAATATGATATCTTGAAGTTTTAATTTGCATTTTTCTGATAATGAGTGATGTACATTTTTTCATATGTTTGTTGGCAGCTTGTATTTCTTTTTTTCAGCTTTTAATTTTTTTATTTTAAAGATGTGGGGTATAATTCAGGGTTAGGTATACAAATGTTCATTAAGTTGATGAGGTATGTCCCCTTCCCCAGGCAGACACCCACTGCTGCCAATAGCTTGCATTTCTTCTTTTTAAACATGTCTGCTCATAAATTGGAATAGGCAACTAATTTCTGATAAAATCCCAAAAGCACAAGCCATAAGAGATAAGATAGATAAGTGGGAACTTGTCAAACTGAAAAGCTTCTGCAAAGCAAAAGAAACCATCAAGTGAGTGGGGAGGCAGCTCACAGAATGGTGAAAAATATTTGCCAAATGTATATCTGACAAAGGCCTAACATCCAGGATCTACAAGGAACTCAAATGTGCCGAAAGGAAAAACAAAACAAAACAAAACAAAAAAAACAGCCCTATTAAAAAGTGGACAAAATACATGAATAGATACTTCTCAAAAGAAGACATACGAGCAGCCAACAGACACATGAAAAAATGCTCAGCTTCACTAATCATAAAAGAAATGCAAATTAAAACCACACTAGGATCCCACCTAACTCCAACTAGGGTGGCCATCAACAATAACTCAAAAATCAACAGATGCTGGAGAAGATGTGGGGAAAAGGAAATGCTTTTATACTGTTGGTGAGTGTGTAAACTAGTATAGCCTCTGTGGAAAACAATGTGGAGATTTCTGAAAGATCTAAATATTGGCCTTCCATATGACCCAGCAATCCCCCTTCTGGGAATATACCCAGAGGAAGTCAAATCATTCTACAAAAATATACTTGCACATGCATGTTTACTGCAGCACTATTCATGATAGTAAAAACATGGAACCAACCCTGCAGCCTTTTGAAAGTGGGCTGTATTTAAAAAAATGTAGTACATATACATTATGGAATACTATGGATCTTGCAGCAACTTGGATGGATTTAGAGTCTATCATACTCAGCAATCTGTCACTGAAATAGAACTGAATACCACATATTCTCACTCATAGGAGGACCTTGAACATTTACCGTAATACTACATGAAAGGGATTAGCAGTAGCGAGACATTGCTGGAGGGAGGGGCACATAACATCAATAAGGATACCTGATCCCAAACCAGGTGAAGTGAAGACCAATGGGAGCCCCAAATTTCACCTGTACTTTGACCACTTAAGTACCTAATTCTGAATTGCACCTCACATCTTTAAAATAGAAAAAAATATTTAAATGTCTGTTTATGTTCTTTGCCAACTTTTTAATGGGGTTATTTGCTTTTTCTTGTTGAATTGTTTGTGTTCCTTATAGATTCTGAATATTAGTCCTTTGTCAGATGTATCGTTTGTAAATTTTAAAAAAAATTCTGTTGTCTGTTTACTCTTAATTATTGTTTTTGATGTGTTTATCATTTGTTGGTGCTGTTCTACTGGTGTTTTCCAAGTTTGGAGTTGCATTAATGACAGAAAAGAGGACACTCATGTAGTTTTGGGAGCAAGCAGGTCAGGCAAGCACTCCCTGCTTTAGTTTTACAAATCATGTGAATATGTTTTATTCAACTCCATAAGAAGCTTATTTTCATGTAAAAGTGCATGGCTTTAACTTTTTTACCACTGAAGAAAATGAGCATTCCTGATACATGTAGCTTCAAATTCTGCACCATTCTTCCCACCCAGACTGCAGTCTGAGAAGAGAGTCCTAATGCATTTCTCCCATGAATGCTCCTGCAACCCATTGCAGTACAGCTCAACTGTCTCACTGTTTTTATGTTCTGTGACATCTCAGATCCAGAAGAGTCCAGGTGGATTTATGTTTATGAGACTGATCAATTTAGATAAGGACAGGGGGCAGATTTTTGTGGCCACAAATATCATGGCTTAAAGGGATCTCAGTGATTTCCTAATCTAAGGAATAGAAGAAACATGCCACACGTGCTACTGCTCCAATTTTTCATATGCAAAGCAGAGAAACTTTTATCATGATCATGGATTCTTTCCCTTAGGGCCTTAAAGCTCTTCTCAGCACAGCACTTACAAAAATTGATATATCATAGTTGTACGTATTTTGGAGATGTGTGATATTCTGATAAATGTATACAATGTATAATGATAAAATCAAGGTACTTGGGATATCCATCACCTCAAAGATTTATCAATTTCTTTGTGTTAGAAACATAATTCTTCTCCTCTAGCTACTTTGAAATATACAATAAATTATAAACTGTAATTTTTCTACTGTGTTATTGAATACTGGAATTTATTTCTTCTAACTTTTTTTGATACCCATTAACCAACTTTTCATTATCTTCTCCTCCCTTCTTCTCTTCCAAGCCTTCCACCATTCTACTCTATACCTCCCTAAGAACCATTTTTTAAGCTTTCTCATATTAAGTTATGAAAACAAACAATATTTGTCTTTCTGTGCCTGGCTTATTTCACTTAACATAATTATTAATATCTCTCACTGAGCTCTGAAGATCTGAAACAAACATAAATTGCCTAATGAACTGAAAGAATGATATTTCATTCACTAGGGAAAGGAGTTGGGATTTCACCCTACATTTAATAACAGATAATGCTCACCAAGACCTTCTCTTCTTTGCCATCTAGTTCCATACATGTCGCTTTAAATGACAAGATATAATCATTTTTGGCCCAATAATATTCCATTACATACACAGAATTGGTATAGAGATTAATACCTACTTGTCTTTCTCCTGATGGTCGGTTTCTCTACTCTTTACAGAGAGGAATATTGAAGTTTATGGAGGTAGATTTACAAAGACTTCTTGTAGCAGGGCCTGGTCTGGAGCCTGGTGTCCTGATGTCCAATTTAATCCACTCTGCATTCTGTTAAATAACTTCTGGCAGAAATCAGTCTTTCCTGACTGTGGATCCCCCTTTAAGAGGCTTTAATACACATTCTTTGTTTAAAATTCAAATTGAAGTGATTAATATCTCTCACTGAGCTCTGAAGATCTGAAACAACCATAAATTGCTTAATGATTTCATACTACATTGTAACAAACACTACATTATAATAACAGACACTACATTATAGTAACAGATAATGCTCATCAAGACCATCTCTTCATCATCAATAAAATCTGCACAAGTTCCCATAAGTGAGATTCATGGAGGCAATGAGGAGTAGTGAAGAAAACATCAGCTTTAGAGAAAGTCATACCTATTTGCATCTCTGCTCTACCACTTACGAGCTGGGTGACCTTGAACAACTTACTTAGGCTCTCTGAACTCAGTGTTAGTTATCTATAACAGGAGAATAACAGCCACCTTAAAGAAACAGTACATTCATTAAATGAAATAATATTATAAATGTATAGAATATAGAGGGTACTTGACTAAAAAGGTTTGTGTTTGTCTCATTTTTTTTCAAGAGAAACTATGTTTCCAGGTAACTGGGGCTTTAGTCTAAAATGCCAACCCACTCTAGATTACTTAGTAGGGTATTTCTGAGCACTCACAAAATACAATAAAGGGTCCGACAAGCTAGAGACAGTAGTGTAAGACAAAATGAGCAGGGTTGTCATTGGTTTTGTTGACTTGAAACAGTTCAATGAGGGGAAGGTAATATGGAACAAATATACAAGGAATGTAGGGAATGGAAAAAAACAACTTGGAAATAAATGTGGAATGTAATGCTAGGAGAGAGAGAGTTAGGCAGTCACAATGGGCTCTAGCTGTTGACTTCTGCCTATGGGAGATTCAGTCTCCATTTTATGTAGAGTCCACCTGGGCTCCATGATCTGCTAAGGTGACACCTCCCCCACACACAGAGGTCTCCTTGTGGTCCGTTGAGTGTCTAAGGGACAAACAAGGGGGTCAGGAAAGCACCTTCATGGATGAAAATAAGAGGGCTGTAAGCCAAGAGCTAAGCTAAGATGGTAGATGTGGGCTAGGTCTCCAGGCCAGTGAGTCACCTGCTGGGGTGCTAGATCTCACAGGCACAAACTGGATCTGAGCAAAGGAGCATCTTTCTGGATGCTATTTCATGCTGCTTGCATTTTATTTTCTAGTTTTAAATAAGTTATCAGTGAAAAGTCTAGTCTAGTCAAATCTGTGGCATCGGCCAAACAAAGCAAGGATCTGTTGTCAAAATCTAAAGGGTGTTCCTTGTGCATTGGAGGGTGAGTGACTGGGAACTGTACCAGGAGACAGATGAAGATGAAGAAGAAAGATGCAGGGAGCAGAGGGGGGCTATTCCTGGTATCGTTGGCAAGATTCTTTCGTATTCTGGAGCAGATCTTCCCCCAAATGTTCCAAGTATAGGGTCTGGATTATATAGAATAGACTGTTTCCTTACAGTTTCTACCCTTTGTTTGCTTGTCACACCCTTCTGGTTACCTGTTGTCATTCACTTTACTAGATAACTTATTTCTCCTATTTATAAAATGGTAACTGGGTTGGGGTCATTACTTTGCCATTTGGAGAAAAAAAATAGGATCCTTACTTTATACCTTATCCTTATATTCCACATGGATTAAAATAATTGTTTTTAAAAATATGCATGTGTTAGACTACGTATATGGTAAAATATAGACTATTATCTGATCAGAAATTGCAAATGAAAAGACTGATAAATATAGCTGCACACACAAAAAATACAACATATAAGAAAGGCAAGGTGTTATCACTTTTAACCTACAGAGATCTTATTTTAAAGTTAATAGGAAAAATATGACCTGCTTGATCCTAATAAAAATGAGCAAAATGTATGTATAAGTGGCCAATGGAGATATAAAAATATATTTAGCCTATTTTGAAATTCATATAAATGAAAATAATGAAATATTATTTATCAGGTAATGAAGGTGACGAAGATTGTTAAAACCAATGAGGGCAGGAGGAGGAGAAATGGCAGGCATCAGAGCAGAGAGGTCAGGGCCTCCATACAAACTGATCCACCTACTGAAATTCAGTTCTGCTGTTTGCTAGTTGCCATTTATCTTTTTTGTACTTCAGCATCATCATCTGTGTAGTGGTATTAATAATGCCTCAAAAAGCTGTTGGGAGAATTAAATTAAGAGAGTTTTTAAAAGAGACTTCAGTGCTGCCTCGTGGTCAAAGAGGATTTATGGATAGAAAGTGACTTACAGAAAACAGAAGTGAGGTACAAAGACAGCCGTATTGTTTACAGCTCGTTTTTGCCTTATGTGAGCATGGTTTGAACAGTTGACAGCTTGTGGGTGGTTGGTCTGACTGCTGGAATTAGCTGGGACTCAGTTATTGTTTTTAAGGCATATTCCTAAGTTAGCTTTTCGGTTTGTTTACCTACTGAGGTTGTGGTTTGTATGTGAGAACTCAAATATGTAAATATGGAGGCTTCTCAGACCAGATTTTACTTTTATTCCGTTGAGGTACTTAGAATAGTCCCTGGCACATAATAAGTGCTATATGAACATTAACTGATCTTATTAAAATTATTATTATCTCAACAGATTATATATGGAACCACAGGCTGATATAACATTTTTAAAAAGTACATAAAAGTAGGTATAAAAATGTAGATTTGCATACACTTCAGCTTATCAATTTTTTCTATTATTTTATCTTAAAGTATTATTCGTAGAGTACATTAAAAATCTTGTGCAAAGACATTTATCATTGTGTTTTCATAGTAACATAACATTGGAAAACAAGCTAAACTTTTTTAACATGAAGAGAATCTTTGTATAAATGTCATGTCGTGTCAGTTTGATGAACTATTATGTATCAATTAAAATAAAAAGTCAAGAATTATACGTACCCAAATGTGAATGTATATCTGTGTCATTATCTATACCTATATGCATGTTTACATTTATTTCTAATCCATCTAAATCTTGAATTAGACAGAAAATACACATAAATGTTAATTTCTATTATGGTGATTTTAATTTTTGTATTTTTCATTAGTTATCTGAATTTTCAACAAGGAAGTAAGTTCAAATTTAATAACTTTTTTTCCAATTGTAAATCTAATAAGTTTTCTAAAATCTCAAAAAACTAAAACACTCAGAATAAGTGGAATCACTCATAATATTGCATGTTAATGGAATTTTATCTTTTCAGTTTTCTTTCATTGTACTTGTATATGTGAGGGAGATATAAATGCAAACTCACAAATATACCCACAACATAAGGGATGCAGGATTTGTGGGTTTTTTAATTGCTTTGTTTCCAACTTATCAAAATATCACAGATGCCATTCTCTTTGAATAAATTGAAATCTAACTTATTGTTTTAATGAGCTGGTGATTATGGTATCTTATAGATATGTAATCCATTATCCATATTAATTGGTCCAGGGTCCTAGGTCCCTAGAACTAGAATTAATGTGTTAAGGAAATGGAGATTTTAAGTCTCTTGATGGATATTGCAGGCTACTTTTCAGAAAGATTTTACTTGATCTATACTACTCCTAGCAGGATTCAAGGACTATTTCAAAGTACATCCATTTAAATATTTAATTTAGCCATTAAAATGTTGTCTTTTGGGTCTTAGTTGGCACTCAGAAGAAACTTTCAGTTCAAAGCCCAACATGAAAGAGTAGTGGAGACTTTTCTGAAAAGTAAAAATGTTATTAATTTAAGTGATGAGCAATTCAATTCTTCATAGTTGTAAATAATTCACTTTCAAATGTCAAAAACAAAAATTAAAGAGTTTAGATATCATAGCTTAAGAGTGTATAAAAAACAGATTTTGTGCACATCATCCAATTCCAGAGGAGAGTAACGCTTTATCTCTAGTTTCTTTATTCATGGCGTCTTCTGCCAATTGGAAATGAGCTACAAATATTCAATTGGATTAACTTTTTGGCACTATTTCCTTTTCATTAGGCACGCTAGAATGCATGCTCAAATATTTACTTTTGACTACATTCTTACTTTGTAAAACATTTCTCTTTATGTGCACACACACATATTGATTTTATAATAATGACTAGATATGTTTTTCACTCTTACAAAAATTCATTGAGCCAATCAAACTTAATGCATGCTAATGGGCTATACAGGTAAGTTGTTTTTGTATATGTGTGAGTGGGATGTATGTATGCGCATGCATGTGCTTATGGGGTAAGGCGCAGGGAAGGACAAAGATGAGAAAGAAACTTTAGGTGTTCAACTGATCCCTCTGAAACTACATTCCATAGTGAGAATGTAAATTTGCAACACGGCCTTTATAGTCTCCAGGAGCTGGGCCACACATGCTCTGACTGATGCTTTAGCAGCCCCATGGGATAAGTTGACAAGTGATATTCGTCTAAAGTTAGAGCTAGGGGCAGTCAGTGGCCTGTGACCAGGCCTTGAGCTTGAGGTAGGAGAAATGTGGATTGACTCCTCTTTGATTCCTGGCCCATGTTCTTTCCCTTTCTAGCTGCTACCTTGCCCTCCCAGTTCCTCTTTTTCTTGTGCCTCATTGAATTAGACGGGTATAGGCCAGGACGGGAGGATCTGGTCCTATCTTTCCCAGTCACTTGCTTAATTTTGATATGCTCCCTGAATTCTATTCTTGCATCTTCTGTGATTTGTGCCCTTGGGCCTATGAAATTGTTGGAGCTCAGCTTTCTAGTCATAATTTCCCTTACATTTCTAGTACACAAGGAGCTCAGAAGATACTCTATTACAAGGTGTTCTGGCAGATAGCCTGTCCTCTCTGATGCTGAGCTTCTTGCCCACTCCCAGGATCTGACTTTCTTTGTTTCCCTGCAGTAAGTCTCCCACCAGGCTCATGGCTATGGCTGATTAATTTGATCTGAATGTGGAAGAAACTACCCAAAGGCCTAGAGACATGAGCCTTAAGACATGCTTGAAGACCTTGAACTTAACTGGCTCTGTATATACAGCTCTGGAAGAAGAGGTCAACCATAGAATAACCCTTTCTGTGGTGCAGCTCAGTTGAGTAGTATCTGTTCAAGTCTCTTTCAGTCTTGACCATGGACAAACTGGTTTCTGGCTTTCACCTCAGCAGCCATCTGGGCACAGTAAACAAAAGACCACTGACAAAGCAGCAACGATTGGCATGTTTTCAATGGGTCTTGGGTTCCCACTCAGAAACCTTATTTCTGGCAAAATAAATCCTCAGACCAGTCCTAAATTCTTCTTTAGCTGGGGAAATAGCATTGTAGAAAAGAGTTTAACAGAAATCAATGCAGGCACACTTTATTTGGTTTGCAATAGGCATGGCAAATTACCTCTCAAGGTACTTCAGAAAAGGTTGTTTATTCAAATCCTTCAAAGCTCCTGACCCTGAAATGAACTTCTCCTGAAATCTATCAGCCTCCAGTGCCATTCCTGCGCATTTTGTCCCCCAACTTCAAATCCCTGCCCCATGCTTCAGGAGATCTGCTTAAGGATCCTTTGGCCCTGTCTTCCCTCTCAGTGCACACCACAGGTGATCTAATATCTTATGCCAACCAATTCCTTCTAAAAGTATCAAAAAAAATGCCCAAGAACCTCCTCAGGATACTCCCTCTTCCCTCACAAACATACACACTTTTCCACATCTTATTTTAATGTTCTCCAGACAGAACATTTTCTACCCTGAGTTTGGAGTAGCTCTCCGGAATGTACCACTGCTGCAGGATGGTTTGAGTAGTAAACAGGAATGTTCAGAATTCATTGTCCATCAGTGATCAACATCCCAGGACCATGCCATTGTTTTACTGTTTTTTGAAATAAACTCAGGTTCCAAATATAAGCCCTCCATTGTTGTAATTGTTGTAATTGTTGTAATTGTTGATTAAAGTACAACTTCTGGGGCATTTCAAAGAGTATTTCCTCCCTGATGAACATAGATGCAAAAATTCTCAACAAGATTCTAGCAAATGGGAGGGGAGCTTAAGATGATGGCCGACAGGTTGGGCTGTAAAAATCTCCGTGGAGGCAAGTGACAGTAAAGACTCTCCGCGTGAGTAGGCGGGTGCTGGTGGGAGCGTGAAAGTTTGTCTGAGATGATACTTGGCTGCATGCAACTGGGTACCCTCTCTGAGGACAATTCCAAGCCCCCACCACCCTGAAATTAGATCTTAGCTCACAAGATTGCTGCAGAAACATCTGATGCCTGAGGAAATGCACCTAAGAAAAGCCTGCAGAATCCAGCTGATTCCCAGCACCTGACACCCAGTGCACACCATCACCTTTGTGCCCAAACAATGGAAGTCACCAAAGACTGTCCCCAGAATATGACAGAAATTAGAGAATGTTTGGAAAGAGAGAATAAGCCTCAAAAAAAAACAAAAACAAAAAAACAAAAAACAAACAAACAAACAAAAAACCAAGATGCAGCACTGAAAGAGCTTGTAACAAAGATTTTGGCAATTAAAAAACATCATCCAGGAAATAAATAAAAAGATGGCAAGCATGGAAAGCAGAATTAATCTAGCTGAGGAAAGAATCTCAGAACTTGAAGACCAGAACATGTAATTAACTCGATCTGTAAAAAACACGAAAACTCAGAAAGAAAGAACAAAGCTTACAAAAGATGTGCAATTATATCAAGGGGTCAAACCTACACCTGATTGGTATCCCAGAAGAAGAAAGAGAAATGGAGAATACCTTGGAGCAAATATTCTAGGAGGCTATCCAAGAAAACT
>CAUYQG010023963.1:0-31744 GCA_963574415.1 Tarsius wallacei | reverse complement strand
CTGCTGCATATTAACAAAGTAAGCTAGTGATTTGAAACCACAGAAGCCTGGAATGAAGTAGCTGGATTCTCTGATCAGAGTCTCAAAAGGTGAAATCCAGGTGTGGGCTGGCTGCATTTCATCAGAAAGGCTACTCTTCCACGTTCACTACATATATTGGCAGAATGTATTCCCTTATGATTGTGGGACTGAAGTGCCTTTTTCTTTGCTGGCTGTCAGCCAGAAGACACTCTGACTCCAGAGGCTGCCTGTCTTCTTTGGCACCTGGTCTTTTCCATTTTCCAGTCACCAACA
The DNA here is from genome assembly GCA_963574415.1 of Tarsius wallacei. Classification (NCBI taxonomy): domain Eukaryota; kingdom Metazoa; phylum Chordata; class Mammalia; order Primates; family Tarsiidae; genus Tarsius; species Tarsius wallacei. Next base: position 31,450 of record CAUYQG010023963.1, on the reverse strand, counting down.
GCACATGGAGTCTTTCTCAAGTTCCTGCCCTTTCTGACTTCGTCTTCTCTCAACATCCAGAAAAAGCTGGGGTGATGTGATTGGGATGGTCGCTCAGGCAGCTTCACCATCGTAAAGTCATTTAACTGCCAGAAAACAACATAATCACAGTCATGATAGCTCAACGCTTCAGTGGGTTCCAGGGACAAGGGTAGGGCTTATTTGAAGACCATTTTAGAAATCTTGCTTACCACAGGTCAACCTCTAGTCCCCAGACCTTCACATCTCTCCAAAATGCAAAATACATGCATCTCCTCCTCTGAAGTTCCCAATTTCACTCCATTAGAACATTAGTTTAAAGAGAAATAAGTCATGTGCATCATATTTGATCTAAAGCTTAAAGTCTCTTTTAAATAATATACACCAGGTAGGCCTGAGGCTTCTGAAGGTGTCCATAAGATATAGATCCTTGACACGATTCCTTTTCCCTCTATCAGCCTGTGACACAAACAACTTACCAGTCCCCAACAGGCAATGGTGGAACAGACATAAGATAAAATTATAGTTCCAAAAGGGAGAAATAATAAAGGAATAAAGAAGTCAGTGATCCACAACCGGTTGGAAATTCACCTGGGCACAGTTCAGCTGGAGTTTCTTGATTAGGATCCAAATCCTGGGACTAATCATCTGTGGCATAGTGCTTTGCACGTGGGCTCTTGGCTCCACATTTGTTTTCATCTTTATTGAAATCATTATGATATATTCTTCTCACACTCCTTTAGTTCTTCCTCTTCCTTTTCATAGCCCCATCCTCCTCTTAACTGCTTGGAACATCCTCCCCACCAGAATTGATTGGATATTAACCATGTTCTGGTTTTGTCTACCTCCCTGAGGGCTGTCCTCCTGATCTTATACTCTTCCGGGACTCTCTTTACTGATCTGACCTTTATCAGTCATGATTTGTTTCAATTCACCTGGCTGACTTAGGAGAAAACCTAGGACTATGGAGACTCAGAAGCCTGGAATGAAGTGGCTAGGTTCTCTGCCTTTCTTCAAAGGAGGAAGAACATGACAGTGATCATCATAAAGAAAAGACCCATATGAGAGCTGAGAGAAACTCTAGCAATTTCAGCACAGAACAATGTCTAAAAGAGAATGGAGGAACAAAATCACAAACTGGAAAAGCAGTACTGTGGTAAGTACTACTTAATACCTATATGCTTTGTTATCCAAATCGATTCATTAAGTGAATGAAATCTGAGCATAAATAATAGGACTATGAAGCGGTGATACAATTTTCCAAGGAAAGGCCCTTTTAATATTTTTGTTTCCACAGTGAAAATACCTCTGCTTGCTTCATAGTCCTTTTGAATTCCTGGAGGATGAGTTGGGTATTTTGGACAGGGAAGCCAAGGTCAAGACTTGTGTGGTGACTCTGCTGCCATCAAGTGGTGAGGGAAGTTTGAAAATTGTCTTGGTCTTTCTGGACCTCAGTTTCCACATCAGAAAGATCAGGTTGTCGTTCTAATTCTCCAAGGTCACTATTCGCTCAGTTTTCTCTGAGTCCACGGGAGACTTAGATGTGTGTTCATTGTGCCTTGAGTGTGCAGCTGAGACCTGATTCTGGTCCTTACTCTGTGTGTCTCCTCTAGGAGCCTAAGCTGAGTCCACACCCTGAAAATCCAGCACAGAGGGAGGAGATGGAAGAAAAGATGTCAGCAGGTTTGGGGATGAGAAGAATCCACAAAGGACAGGATGATGGTGGAGCAGGTGAAGCCCCAAGAAGGTGAGAATTCTAATTTTGTATTTTATTCTCAGATTATAGATTTATTAGCTAAGGCAGGAGGAGTAAAGCAACTTTGAAGTATAAAGTGAGAATTTGGGGGGGGTCTGAGACTAAAATTCTGGCTCAAGGTTCTCAATATTTACTGAATTTTATGCATTCCATGAATGATTGCATAATAATTATTATGAATAATAATTATGGATTATGAATAATAATGACTGAATAATAATTGTGACTACTTGTAATAGCAATGCTCAAAACTCATCCCTATGTGACTTCAAATAAGACTTGTAAATTTGTGGATCTTTAGTTTATCCTTTTTTTTTTTTTTTTAGTTGGAGTCTCTGTTGCTCAGACTGGAGTGCAGTGGCCGCTCCCGGCCACCGCAGCCTCGACCTGCTGGGCTCCAGCGATCCTTCTGCCTCAGCCTTTCAAGTAGCTGGAATTACAGGCGCCCACTACCATGCCCAGCTATTTTTTGTTTTATTTATTGTAGAGATGAGGTTTCGCCTGCCCAGGCGGGTCTCGAACCCGTGGGCTCAGGCAAACCACTCACCTCAGTCTCCCAAAGTGCGGGATTACAGGCTGAGCCACCGAGCCCGGTTCAATCAGTCTTTTAAATGAGATTATATATTGGGATTATTTTGTTCCTGAGTTAGGTTTATATAAAATAGACATATTTTTTTCAAATATTTCAAAACAGGAGGATGAAAATATTGACCTGACATAAAGATTAGATAAGACTTTTTGGACTGTCTTGAGGAATAAGTGCATTCTAAGTGAGTTAGGAATATAAACGTTATCAACAGAGCAAACTATATTATACTGTATTGCTGTTCCCAATGTTTCTCTGTATTCACATATTCAATACATGATATGGCAGGTCTTTCCACTGAAGATGTGACATTAATGTAGTTGAGTTTGACCATGTGATCTGATTTGGGTAATGAAATGTGAACTGAAGTAACAGTGTGCTAGTTCTCAACAAAGACCAGAATAAACAAGGTATGTTTCTTTGCATTCCTCTTGCATTTATTCCAAGGCCATAAGAAGAAATGCCCTAGGTGGGTCCCAGACCTAATGAAGATAAGAAATATATGCAACAGACCTGTACCCAACCAACTTTCAGAAACTGGAAACTCAAATTTACTGTTGTAAATGCATATTTTTGAGTGACAATAGCCACAAAACTAACTATATGTATGCCTAGCATTTTTATTTCTTGGTTTAAACTCCGAAGAGATATGTATCTGTATATGTTCTTATGTATGTATTTGTATATACACACATTCAAGCAAGATTACTGATGAATCTTACAAGGAAAAATGTTGAGCAAAATAAGGTAAACACAAGGCAATTAGTAATGTATGACACCAAAAAGCTCTAGAGGCAAAATTAATCTGAGCAACAGAAATTAGGAAAACGATTGTCCTTGGGGAGAAAAGACAATCTGGAGAAATAAGCGGTTGTTAGTTTGCTGCTACTGCACTCTTTCATGTTCTGGGTACTGATTTGGGGGTGTGTTCCCTATAGTGAAACTTCACCAAGTTGCAGATTCATGATTTATGGATTTTCTGTATGTATGCTACTCATAAGCAAAATGCAGATTAAAAGTGCTGTGGATGGATTAATGAAGGGAGACATTCTATTTTTCTTTTGTATGCCAAATCCCTTTTTGTTGCAAGAAAATAGATTATACCTTATAATTTAAAAACAAAATTAATGAGAAAGGCCAATTTATGCATTCTTAGGTAAAGCCAAAACAATGATTCAAATACACATAGATTTTATTACTTTGAACTTTATAAATAATTAATATACATCTGGTGTGGAAGTGGTGAAAGATGGAAGTGAAAGAATTTTTCAGAAAGAATTGATGTTAGAAAAGACAAAAATTTACAAAATATGCATTGTATTAAACTTGAGGTGGTTTGTTACAGCTGGAAGTTTTGTTTATGAATAACCTGAAATATAACAGACATGCAATAAAAATTATGAATAGGTTAATGATTCATGGGCAGAAGATAAGTATAAAAAATTGCTTGACTCAGTTTGGACTTTCTACTGTCTCAATCAGTGGGGTTTCTCTGCAGCTTTGAAACATGATTACAACTTTGCTTAAGAACACTACCCATGCCTTCCTGAAAGAAGAGCTGTGGACTAGAGATCAGAGTCACACAAATCAGTTACAAATCAGATTTCTGTGATCAGAGTCACACAAATCAATTTTCCAGGTAAGAAATGACAAAAGGCTAAATGTGGTTCACATGAGGTAATTTTTTAATGGTAGTTCCTCTGGTATCACTCTTACAACCACACTGTGCAAGCATCTCTATCTTTTCATAGGAGCAAACTCTACTAATAATTCATTAAAAAATAAAAACAAGGAGCTGCGCTTTACTCATACAAAGTTAATACAGCATTTTGCAGTGAACTGATAGATTCAAAGTCTCTATATGGTGCCAAAAACAATCATCCCCAGTTTCTGCCATTGCTGTTCTGAGAGTAGAACTCACTCCACCATGGAAGAAATGTCCTGCCACTGGGAATATAGGTCAGAAGAGCCTGTGAGTTTGATCCACAACAACCAAATTGCAGTTCTATTCCATTTATGAAATGTCCCTCTGAAACACTTGATTTTTTAAAGAAAGCAGATTATAATTTATTCCTTCAGAAAATAAAGCATAATTTTTAGCATTTTATTATATCTGTATATAATGCATGAACATTTATGAAGAAATTAACATCATCTCTTTATTTCCCTTATGCTGTAAGGCAGGCTGGTGAGTTCAGTCGAATATATAGAAATTCATCTCTGTATTTCTTGCCGGACAATTGGAATAGATAAATAGTTCTTTTTCTAAAAAGTGACAGAAGCATGGAATTGAAAATGTGAAGGGATTTAGAGGCTATATATTCCTATGCCCTATTTTACACAAGACAAAAGTCAAGAATATAATTTTTTATTTGTAGCAGATCACTCTCCTAATGACTAGCATTCGAAAGAGGGGAATGCAGGTCTTTGGAACCCTTTTGATGTCAGAATATTTTTTAGAAAATATTTTAACTAAGCACTGAATGTTCTCAGACTCTTGTATTATAACAACTTAAGAGCTGGCTTTTGTTCTTCTCTCTCTCTCTCTTTGTCCGCTCCATTTACCTCTCTATCTCTCTCCTTCTCTTCTTCTCTCCGTCTCCCTCTCTCCCTCCTCCCCTTCTCTGTCTCTCTTTGTCTCTCTCTCTTTAATCTACCAGCATATGTGTGACTACATCAATTTTTTTTGGCATACACTTTTTGGAGGGGATTTGCATGACAGTGTTTATAGAAAATAGAATATTGATATTTATACCATACATATATGCAAATAAATATCATATTCAGTTATATGGAGCAATTCAATTAGTCAATTTACTATTTAGTCAATTAGGAACCTTTTTTTTTTTTAGTCAGATTCCCACTCCATGGCCCACACTGGAAGGCAGTGGCACACTTCCGGCCACTGCAGCCTCGATCCACTGGGCTCTGGAGATCCTCCTGCCTCAACCTCCCAAGTAGCCAGAACTACAGGCATGCGCTACCACACCAGGCTAGTTTTGATTTATTGTAGAGACGAGGTCTCGCCAAGTTGCCCAGGCGGGTCTTGAACCCTCAGGCTCAGGCAAACCACTCGCCTCGACCTCCCAAAGTGCTGGAATGACAGACTAAGCCACCGAGCCTGGCCAGGAACTCTTTTATTGAAACTCATATATGTTGGAATAAATATAACTGCAAGGGATCTGAAAAGATGTTTGCAGGCCACTGAAGAGTGATAGACGTACTAGAGCTCAAGTATGTTTCTTGAAATTAAAATATTTTTCCACCACCCAAAAGTAGATCAAAGTAATTGTTCGGATGGTGGCATATTCAAGATATTCAGCGCACAATAGAGGAAAATCCTGAGGGCATGCACGGAATATGACATGCTTCCTCGATTTACACTGTGCATGCAAGTGTATCCCATGCTAGAGAATGCTAGGGGAGAAGATGCAAGGCATAAATAAATACTTCTTAGAAGTTTATTCAAAAAGATACAGGAACTTTAGAGACTGTGAAAGAGGAAAGAAAGCTATCCAGAAACAAGACAATTAATAAGAAGACATCAAAGGGGAGAGGAGATGGAAAATTTTTCCAAAAATGTGGGTAATGAAGAGTGTGGCAGTGGAATGTGAAAATGATGAAAGAAGAGACGACGGCTTCATAAGATTTATCCATTAGGTCTATAGTACTTTCCTTCCAGGAATAAACCTACAGCTAGGTACCAGGGCTGATGAAGAGATCCTCTTAAAAACACCCTTTTAAATTAGTCCCCTATTACTGAAAATGTTGGATTGCTTAGGGTTACTGCTCTGCATGTACCTACATTTCTTAGAATCATAATTCTGTGCTGACACTCACTGAAACAGAATGAATCACCGATCCCATGGACACAGTGACATAGTAGTAGGTTGTCACTCATTCCTGTGATCAATAGTTAAAGTTAGAAATAAAAACACTAATCATGTAACTGTAACCAGTACACTTTTGTTTTGTTGCACCCATTGGCTAATGATGTATGTTTCACTTTGTAGTAAGTTCCACTAGCACCTTTACTTGGAGTTATTGATAAACTAAAATTACAGATTCTCGGCAATGAGCACCAAGAATACGCAGACAATGAATGTTATAATTGCTGAAACACAATTGAAACTGAAATTTTACCAAATACTTTGTAAATCACATAGTTTGCTGTAAATCAATAGCAAACCTCAATGCTTATGCCTCTCTGGTTTCATTAGTGAGCGAGAGAGCGGTCGTGAGTTCCACAGACCATACCAGAGCCACCTGCAAGAATCACTTAGCTGCTTAAAAATGCATCTTCAGGGATTTCACAACATTAGATTCTCTAAAGTTCCACTGATAAATCTTTATTATTAATATTCTATATAATTATTTTAATTTATTTTGGTAAGAGCATTTCACATGAGGTCTACCCTCTTAAATTTTCAAGCAGATTTAAGATTTAGTAGAAAAATTCAAATTTCTAAAATAAAGTCACAGTTGAATGAAATAGAATTTTTTAAAAAGTCATAGAACAAAAAAAAAAAAGAAAAAAAAATGCGGGTTCTTTGAAAGGATAAATAAGGTTGACAGGCCTTAGCCAGATTAATCAAAAAAGAGAGAGACTGAATACACAAAATTAGAAATGAAAAAGAAAATGTCACAGCTGGCCCTGAAGAAATTCAAAAGAGTATCAGAGATTACCACAAACATCTATATACAAATAAACTAGAAAATCTAGAGGAAATGGAGGGATTCCTGGCATCACATAACATCCCAAGATTGAAACAGGAAGAAACTGAAACCCTAGACAGACCAATAACAATCCAAGAAATTGACTCAGTTATAAGAAACCTCCTCTTCAATAAAAGCCCTGGAACAGATAGTTTCTTAACTGAATTCTACAATACATACATGGAAAAACTGATACCAATCCTATTGAAAGTATTTTAGGCAACTGAGAAGGAAGGTAAACTCTCTAGCTCATTCCATGAAGCAAATATACCCCAAAATGGCAGACCCAACAAATAAAGAAAACTGCAGGCCAATTCCTCTGATGAACATAGATGTAAAAATTCTCAATAAGATTTTAGCAAATCAGATCCCATAGCATATTTCAAGGATCATCCATTATGACCAGGTGGACTTCATTCCTGGGATGCAAGCTGTCTCAACATACGTAAATCTGTAAACGTAATCCATCACATAAATAGGTATAATACTAGGAACCACATGATTATCTCATTAGACAAAGAAAAAGCAATGGAGAAAACCCAACATCCCTTTATGTGTGTGTGTGTGTGTGTGTTTGTGTGTGTGTGACTTAAAACAACACGAATTTATATCCTGTAATTCTGGAAGTCAGAAGTTCAAAATAGACTTCACTGGGCTAAAATCAAGGGATTGACAGTGTTGTGTTCCTTTCTGAACACTGTAGGGAAAACGAGTTTCTGGCTCTTTCTAGCTTCTAGAGACTGCCCTCAATCTTTGGTTCATGGTTCCTTCTGCCATCTTGAAAGTCAACATCAGCAACATTCCTTCTTTATAAAAACCCTTGAGCACCCATGCATCAAAGGAACATTCCTCAAGACACTAAGAGCCATCTATGACAGACCTGCAGCCAACATCATGCTTAACGGCCAGAAGCTAGACTCATTCCTCTTAGAAACTGGCTGAAGACAAGGATGCTGACTCTTACACCTCCTGTTCAACCTAGTGCTGGAAGTCCTAGTCAGAACAATCAGACAGGAGAAAGAAAGCAGGAGTATCCAGGATAAAAAAATCAGGAGTACATCATCTCTCTTTGTTGATTATACGATTTTAAACCTAGAAAACCCGAAAGAGTCTTTCAAAAACCTCTTCACGTTGATACAAAAACTCAAGAGATAATGTGCAAAAAAAGTTTCATTCTATACACAAACAACAAGCAGGCTGAGATCCAAATAAAAAACACAGTCCCATTCCAAATAGCCATAACACAATACTTTGGATCCATCTAACCAAAAAGTGAAAGATTTTTACAATGAAATCTGTAAAACACCTTTCAAGGAAATCAAGATTGAGGATGACACAAACAAATAGAAAAGCATCCTATGCTCATGGATTGAAGGAACCAATAGCATCAAGATATCCATCCTACCCGAGGCAATCCACAGATTCAATGTGATCCCTATCAAATTTACCAACATCATTTTTCACAGACCTAGAAAATACAACACAGAAATTCATATGGAAACAAAAAAGAACCCAAATAACTAAAAATCCTCAGTAAAAGGAATAAAGCTGGAGGTATCACATTTCCAGATGTTAAACTTTACTACAAAGCTACAGTAATCTAGACAGTATGGCACTGGTACAGGAATAGACACATAGACCAAAAAAACAGAACAGAGAATCTGTAAATAAAACCACGATCCTTTAACCGGCACATTATCAACAAAGCCAACAAAAGCAAACACTGGGGAAAGGAAACCATATTTTTAAATGGTTTGGGGAAAACTGGCTAGCCACTTGCAGAAGAATGAAACTGGGTCCCTACCTATCAATATATACAAAATTAACTCAAAATGGATCAGACACTTAAAACCTCAAACTGCAAGAATCTTAGAAGAAAATTTAGGAAACATCCTCCTGGATATTGAAGTAAGCAATTCATTCATGACCAAGTTCTCAAAAGCAAATGCAACGAAAGTTAAGATTGTCAGGTGGGACCTTATCAAACTGAAAAGTTTTTGCACAACAAAAGAAACAATCAAAAGTGTAACAACCCGTGAGATGGGAAAATGTATATATTTGCAAGCTGCGCATCTGACAACAGCTAATATCCAGGAAAAAAACAAAAAACCCATTCATAAGATGGCAAAGGGCACGAACAGACATTTCTCAAAGGAAGACATTCAAGTAGCCAACAAACACAGGGGAAAATGATCAGCCTCATTAATTATCAGATAAATGCAAATCAAAACTACAGTGAGACACGATCTAACAACGGTAAGGATGGCTATCCTTAAAAAGTCAAAAAACAACAGGTGCTCACATGGCTGTGGAAAAAAAGGAATGCTACTGCACTGTTGGTGAAAATGTAAGCTAATTCAGCCTTTGTGGAAAGCACTGTGGTGACTTCTCAAAGTACTAAAAATTGAGCTCTCAAATGATCTAGTTATCCCTCTCCAGGGAATATACCCGGAAGAACATAAATTACTCTACCAAAAAGATACGTGCACATATATATATGTCCATTGCAGCACTGTTCACAACAGCGAAAACATGGAACAACCCAGATACCCATCCAAAGTGGACTGGATAAAGAAATGTGGTGCATATACACGATGGGATATTACACAGCCATGAAGAAGAACAAAATCACGGCCGTCAAGGCAACAAGGATGCAGCCGGAGACCCCGCTAACTACCACAGAAACAAATAACTGAATACCGTATATTCTCACTCATAAATGGGCCATAATCACTGGTCACATGAGCATGAGGGTGGGAATGGCAGATGCTGGGCACTGGTAGAAGTAGGGAGGAAGGAAGGATGGCTTCACATAGCAATACACTGTGTTCCTGGTGAATTATTGAGGGAGAAAGGGCCCGCAAAAAGTCCAACCATCACCCATATGCCATTTTCTTGTGTAACACATCCACATATGTACCCTAAAACTCTAAAATAAAATAAAATAAATGAAAAAAATAAAGCTTCAACTTTGCACAAAAATTTTAAAAGTCAATTCATCTGTCAAGGAACAATTGGATCATTTCCACATCTTGGTCATTTGGAACAGTGCTGCAATAAACATAGGAGTACTAACATCTCTTTGAGATTCTGACTCTATTTATTTTGGATAAAATACCCAGAAGCTGTATTGTTAGGTCATATGATAGTTGTAGTTTTAACTTTTTTGAGTAACCTCTATACTCTTTCCATAGCAGCGGCACCATTTTGCATTGCCCAACAATGTGCAAGAATTCTCTTTTCTCCCTATTCTTGCCAATACCAATTGCATTTTTTAAAAGAACAGCCATTTTGACAGGTGGGAGGTGGTATTTTATTGTAGTTTTGATTTGCATTTTTCTGATGATTAGCGATGAGGATTCATTTTTATTTTTATTTTTTTGGCATATACCTGTCTGTTATTTGTATGCCTTCTTTGGAGAAATGTCTGTCCAAGGCCTCAGCTCATTTGTTAATCAAGTTATCAGTTTTTGGTTTTGTTTTGTTTGATTAGTGAGTGTAGGAGTTCCTTACATATTTTGGAGATTAGCCTTTTATTAGATATATGGCTTGCAAATATTTTTTTCTTATTCCATAGGTTGTCTCTTCACTCCGTGGATTGTTTCCTTTGCTTTGCAGAAGTTCCTCGGTTTGATGCAGTCCCACTTGTTTATTTTTGGTTTTTGTTTTCTTTGTTTTGGTATCATATTTATGAAATCATTGCTAAGACCAAAGCCTTACAGCTTTCCCATGTTTTCTTCTAAATGTTTTATATAATTTGGTCTTAAGTTTAAAGTTTTAATCCATTTTGAATTAATACTTTGCATATAGTATAAGTTAAGGGTACAATTTTATTCATTATCATGTGAATATTCAGTTTTTCTTGCACCATTTGTTGAAGAGATGATCTTTCACCATTGTGAGAACTCCTTCTTAGAACATTCTTAGAACTCCTATCCAAGATTAGTTGACTATATGCACATGCATTTATTTTGAGGCTCTGTATTCTCTTGCATTTGTCCATATATCTGTTTTTATGTCGGTACCATATTGTTTTGGTTACTATAATTTTGAAATATATTTCGAAGTCATGCCTCTAACTTCTGTCTTCTTTTTAAAGATTGATTTGGTTGTTTATGATCTTTGGTGGTTACAAATAGATTTGTACTTTTTTTTAAGAAGTTTGTAAAACAATTTCATTGGACTTGTGATAGGAATTGCATTTAATCTCTAGAATATTTTAGCAGTATAGACATTGTATTAATATTATCTTCCAACTGATAAACACAGGGTGACTTGCCTTGTGTTTGTGTCTTCTTTAATTTCCTTAATCAATGTTTTGGCATTTTAAGTATAGAAGTCTTTCATCTCCTTAGTTAAAGGTAATGCTGGCATTATAAAATGTGTTAGGAAGTTTTCACTCCTCTCCACTTTTTTGAAAACATGTTAGAAAAGAACTGATTTTAGTTTTCTTTAAACATTTGGTAGATTTTGTAAGTGAAACCCTCTGGTCCTGTGATTTTTCTTTGTTGGATAGTTTTTGATTAGTGATTCAACATTCATACTAGCTATAGGTCTGTTCATATTTTATTTCTTCTTGATTTAGACTTGGAGGTGTCTATGTTTCTAGGAATTCATTCATTTCTTCTAGATTATTTAGTTTGTTGACATATAATTGTTCATGGTACTCTTTTATGACCTTTTTATTTCTGTGACATCAGTTGTAATGTCTCTTCTTTCATTCGAAATTTATTGTTTTCTTCTTCCTTTTTTTCTTAGTCCAGGTAAGGGTTTCTCAATCTTGTTTATACTTTTGAAATTCAACTTTTAGTTTCATCGATCTTTTTCTATTGTTTTTCTGCTTTCTATTTTAATCACGCAGCTCTAATTTTGTTATTTTCTTCTGTCTGCTATCTTTGTTCCGTTTGTTATTATTTTTCTAATTCCATGAGGTGTAAAGTTAGATTATCTATTTGGAATTTTGTTTTTAACTTTAGTATTTCTCGTTATAGTCTTTCCTTTCCTTGCTGCTTTTGTTGTAGCCCATAAGTTTTGGTATGTCATGCTTTCATTTTCATTTGTCTCAAAGAAATTTCTAATTTCCTTTTTAATTTCTTCTTGAACTCAATGATTGTTCAAGAATGTGTTGTTTAATATTTATTTATTTGTGACATTTTCAGCTTTCCTTCTGGCATTTATTTCTGCTAATTTTGTTCCAATGTGATCAGAAAAGCTCCTTGGTATAATTAAAATCTTCTTAAATATTCAGAGTCTTGCTTTGTGACCTGACATGTGCTTTACCCTGGAGAAATATGCATGTGTACTTGAGAATAATATTTATTCTGCTGTTGTTGGTAAAAACAATTTGTATACGTCTGCTAGGTCAAAAATTTGATCTCTAGGGTTATTCAAGTCTACTCTTTCCTTATTAATCTTCTCTCTGGATGTTCTGTCCATTATTGAAAGTGGGGTATTAAGTATCTGACTATTACTGTATTGCTGCTTATTTCTCCCTTTAGATCTGTCAGTATTTGCTTTATCTAATTAAGGGCTCTGATATTATGTCATCTAAATTAAAATGACAACCTAAAGTAAATTTCTTGCAGACAGCATATGGTTGGTTCTTATTTTCTTTAATTCATTTAGTGCTCTATGTCATTTGACTGGAAAATTTAATCTATCTACATTTAAAGTAATTGTTAATAGGGAAGGATTTACTATCGTCATGCTGTTCACTTTTTTCTTTTAGTTTTGTACTTTTGTCTATAGTTTCCTCTCTTGCTAACTATAATTGTGTTCTGTAGATTTTTTTGAGTGTTGATATGCTTTGATTCCTGTCTCTTTATGTGCCACTTCTATTGGGGTGTGTGTCCATGTGCACGCGCTTACTTGGGGCTTATATAAAATATTTTATAACAGCCTATTTAAGCTGATAGCAACTTAATTTAATTACATATATGATTTAACTTCTCTCACATACACATTTTATGTTAACGTCAGACTTTATATCTATTAATATTATGTATCTTTCAACATTTTTTGTTGTAGTTATTTCAAATACTTCTGTCTTTTACCTTTTAAATTATAATTAAAAGTTATTTACCCACCATCATTATAGTAATACAGTAGAGTCGTTTTTTAATTTTTTCCTCCAGGTACAGTTTTCTTAGATGGCAGTTACTTTATTTTATTTCAGCACTTTAAATACATCTCCTCATTCCTTACTGGTCTGCAAGAAAAAATTCTGCTGAAAAATATGCTAATAGTCTTATGGCAGAGAGAAGAGGAGAGATGGTTATTCCTCGTATGTGACCAAACATTTTTTTCTTGCTGTTTTTAAAATTCTTTGTCTTTGTCTTTGGACAATTTGATTATAAGGTGTCTCAGTGCAGATTTATTTGGATTTATTTTGTTTGGTGTTTTTTGGGATTTGGGAGCTGGACATTCATTTCCCTTCCCAGATCTGAGAAGTTTTCAGCCATTATTTATTTGAATCTGCTTTTGGATCCTTTCTGAGTCTCTCATGATGTAGATAATGGTCTGCTTGACAATGCCCATAATAGTCTTAAGATTTCTGTACTCTTTTATTTCTCTTTTTATCCTCTTCTGGCTAAACTATTTCCAGTAATCTGCCTTTGAGTTCACTAATCCTTTCTTCTGTTTGATCTATTCTGCTGTTGAACACCACTGGTAATTTTTTTTGCTGATTTTGTTCTTCAGCTCTATCATTTTGTTTGATATTTTTCAATATTTTCTGTTTCTTTGTTGAAATTATTACTTTATCCATGTATTTTTCTCTTGACCTCAGTGAACATTTGTAACAGATTGTTTTTGTTGTTGTTGTTGAGTGAATCATCTAATTCTATTCATTATAGTCAATTTATAAAGATTTTATTTTACATCTTATTCCTTTGTTTTGAAGACCTTTGACTGCTTTTTCATTATTTAGACTTTCTTTGCTGAAGTCTGTGAGTTAGACAAAGTAAGGACCTCTTCCAGGCATCACAGACTAGACTCATACAGCTGGACAAAGGTTCTAAAATCTTCCACTAAATCTTTTCCTCCCTAGGGAGATTCAGGAAGCTATGTATTTTGTTCATGCACTCTGTGCTATGCCAGTGTGAGGGAGAGCCATGGCATCTACCAGCTCAAGTTATAATCTCCTTTCTCAGGAAGACTATGCCATATCTATGATTTTTCAAGACGAGAAACAGATACTTGTTATTTAAGAAGCCCTAGGAAAGTTGGGGTGCTAAACACATGGATCAATTCTTTCCATCCCCAGGAGAGAGCTGAGATCTGGTATTTTTCATCCACTTGCTCTGTGTTGAGCAGAGTGGGAGAATCAGTGATGACATCTACCAGTCCAAGCCACTGTCTTCATTTTCCCCTGGATTTCTGAATAGTGCTAGATGCCTTAGAGCTTCAAGACTGTCAAGATAGAAGCCAGACCTCTGGTGAGCCTCCTCAGAAAAGATGGGAAACTGAACTCACAAAATAACCCATGCTTTCCTCTGGATAAAGCTGGGAGCTAGGAATTATCTTCTTAAACTTATGGTATTGTCAGGAACAGGTTTCTGAAGAAAGTTTGTCCCAAATCTCCCTACTGGCTTCAATAAGTCTGGTTTTGCATTCTCCTAGGGTGCAGGAGCTTTCCAATTAGTTTCTGAATTTTCATAAGGGTAATTTGCTCAAAAATTGTTTAATCATTGTGTTCACCAGAGAAAAGAAGATCTAGGACTTCCTATGCCACCATATTATTGATGTGACTCTACAACATAATTGTTTTGAACAACAAAGTTTGATGATCTCTATCATAGATTGTAGTCACTGTAGACATTTCTTTGATTGAAGGGTCTTACCCTAGAGTTTTGTCCTTGATGAATTCTGTTTAAAACATTCTGGAGTGAACTAAAAACTACATACTGGATAATAAACAATATTTTGAATGATACTATCTTTTGATGAAGAGGACAGAACCAAGATTCGGAATGGATAAAACAACTCATTCACGCCATCAAATGCTATATAAATAAATGTAAACGGGCTCAACTTGCATTTTCAAAAACATTTGAAATTTTCAAAATAAGGAACATTCTATTTTGGCTGAATTAATAATAGTTATCTGTTCTAGGACTTCTTTTTGATAGTGAATATATATATTCAAAATATATTGTGATGAAGATTATGAAAATCA
This sequence comes from Tarsius wallacei, assembly GCA_963574415.1. NCBI lineage: Eukaryota > Metazoa > Chordata > Mammalia > Primates > Tarsiidae > Tarsius > Tarsius wallacei. The sequence continues at coordinate 16,198 of CAUYQG010023963.1, read as the reverse complement.
ACCAGTAGAACTCGGGTTCTACTGATGGAGTGAAGTAGAAAATCCTACAAATTATGACTTTTTAAAAGCTGGAATTTGCTTCTAATTCTAAAATATTTGTTCTCAGATATTTTTACATTCTTTCTTTTAAGATGCATTATTTTTTAATGTGAACGTCTGCCTATAAGCCTTATGAGACTTGGTACAGTTGTTATGGCTTGCATTCTTGAGCATATCCTGCATAGATAGACTAGATAAACAGAAAACGTGTGTAGATGGCAACTCAGGAAAAAAGTAAAGTCATTCTAAGACAAAAAGAGAGCTCTGGTCATAGCTCTGCTCATTCAATAAGGAATGACAAAGGAGCAGAACACTACTTACAGAAAGATGGTCAGGAGCTATACCATTTCCTAAATGTGAATGAAGAGAAAGACTCCAAACCAGAGCTGATTTGGCTGCACAGTTCTGCTTCTGAAAATAATAAAAAAAAGACCTTCCAATTCAAATAGATTAGTCCACTTTTTAAACTTTTCCACAACACAAGTTAATACTATAAAATGGTTGCAACATCAAGAAACATTAGTAATTAACTATTTGGAAAAGTGGAATTGCAGAAACACTAGACCTTAGGATAGCAGACATAAGGTACAGTAGGGGAAATCTATACAAAAAGCAGATATGAAAGTTGTGTTTATATAACTGGAAGATAACCAAGCCCATCTCCCATTGAACTCATATTTCAGAACAATGACACCTAATGAAATACTCCTGAGGTATGAGACTCAAAGATTTTATTTAGAAAAAATAATCATCCCATAAAAGAAGATGAAAATTTAGATATGCAGCAAGAAATCATATCCTGAAGCCAACCACTCAACATCTGAAGCAGGAAATAGCATTTTATAAACAGTCAGTGATCAATCATTTGACATTTGAGAAAACACATCTAACTTTGAAGCAAAGACCAAAACAAGCAACACAAAACTATTTGGATAAAACAAATATAAAAGTGGAAATGATTTTTTTAAAATCCAGAAAAGTTATTTGTGCTTCACAGAAAGGTGAGACGAGTTTACTCCCATATAAATAAGAATAGGATGTTATATGAAAGGAACTTTCAAAAAGTAATAATAAGCTGCTGGAAATTTAAAATTGTAGGGCTTACCTTTTAAAAAAAAATGTGGAAAGTATTGAAGGTAAAGATATCTCCCAGGAAGTAAAGAAATAATAAGCAGTTGAAAATAAAATATTAAGAGTAAGAAATGTAGATGATTAGTCCAGTGCAAGACCTAAATAATAAGCTTTTCAGAAGGAAATGACAGATTTTCTTTGGCTCTTGTTTTCTAGGGCAGTCATACTTTCCATATTAAAAGAAATTCTGGTGCTTCTATCTTCTTATGTTTTCTTTGTCCATATTGGCTTTTATCACACAGCTCAAGGTCTGTCATACACATTATTATGAAACATGAGAATGCAGTAATAAAAGTAAGTTCTGTAAGCTTCTGAGAATACAAAAGCATTAACGGGACAGGCAAAATGAAATCAGAATATCACCAGACTTCTGGACAGCAACATTAGAAGCCATCAAACAATGGCATTATTACAATTCTGAAGTAAAAATATGCACAGCCTAGAACTCTACTCAATGAAATTCCAATAAAGCATCAAAGTAGCATTAAAATATAGAACCTTTAAAAATAGTTTTCTTTGATTTTTTTTTCCCTAGAAGCAACTTGAATGTTGAGTGTAGACCAAGAAAGAAGAAGCCACAGATCCAAGAACAGCCTTCATAATACATGAATCTCCAGCCTGTTGAAAAAATGGATTTTCCAAGAGGGTGGTTAGTAAGTCCTAAGGAGCATCTATTTCATTTTGGAGCGGGAGAGTGGAACATTCAAAACGGTAGCTTCCCCCCTGCCCCCCCCACCCCCGCTGAAGCCAGTTGTTACTGACAGATCATGTTCCCACAAAATTTACTTGCTGAAGCCCTAACCCCCAACCCCCAATGTGACTGTATTTCAAGATAGAGCCTATGAGGAGGAAATTAGTGATAATGAGGTCATAAGGGTGGGGTCTGATCCAATGGGATTGGTGTCCTTATAACAGGAGAAACCAGAGTGTTCACTCTGCTAGCTCTTTCTCTCTAATATATTCAGAAGAAAAGCCATGTGAGGTTGCAGTGAGAAGGTGGTCAACTATGAGCTAAGAAGAGATTCTTCATCAAACACATAAACTCTGCCAGACTTGTAACTGGGATTTTCAACCTCTAAAATTGAGAGAAATACATTTCTGGTGTTTAAGACACTCAATTCGTGGTCTTTTGTTACAGAACCCTGAGCAGTCTAAGATACCAGTTCATACTGATTCTAGAGAGCCAATTGTTAAATATTAAAAACATTTGCAATCCCCTTTGAAAACACTGGTAGCTTTAAATTTGCCACAGCAGAAGCACTTGCAACATAAAAATTAACAAGCACTACAATCAGTGCAACTCTTTGCCCTCAAAAAACCAAATTATGAGCACATCACTGTATTGTGATTATATTCACTTTTCTGACTGACAGTTTGTGGTTGAATTCATTATAGGTAAGTAAAAGCAGGTCAGGACCAGCAGCGGCTCACACCTGGAATCCCAGCACTTTGGGAGGCTGAGGGGAGAGGATTGCCTGAGCCCAGGAGTTAGAGACCAGCCTGGGTAACAGGTCTTTTCTTTTGTAGGACTTGTCTCTACACAAATTATAAAATCTAGCCAGGTGTGGTGGTGCATGCCTGTGGTCCCATCTATTCAGTGGGTTGAGGCAGGAGGGTCGCTTGAGCTCAGGAGCTTGATTGATGCTTTGGAGAGCCATAATCATGCCACTGCACTCCTACCTTGGTGACAGAGACCCTCAGTCTAGATAGATAGATAGATAGATAGATAGATAGATAGATAGATAACCATATATATATATATATATGGGCATATATATATGGCAAACAAAGTAAATATAAGGACACAAGAAACAAGTTCACATTTCTAGAATAATATTGATCCTGCTATGAATAATATTTACATGACTGTAAGAAGTTAAAAATAAAACATTCATCTAACCCCAAATTATAATGTATACAAAATGAGGAGAGAAAGAATGTATCTGTGTGTGTGTCTTCGAGGTATTTACATAAGGAAGCCAAATACTGTAGTTATAACTTCCACCTAATGACTAGGGTGTACACAGTGAGAGTGTTGTTTCCATCATAACCATGTGGGAAGCCATGTAACCTACAAAGTCATCACTGTCCCTGAACTTATTAATGAGCTGAGGTTGCAGCACAAGTAGCTCAAATTTTAAGGAAAGCCAGGTGCCCCAAAGGGGAGACAAAATGTGATTCTTGGCTTTCAGTACAAGTCCTGTGAAGAAGGCAGGTTGTTTATTTGTAACTGGAATAACAGAAGAGGCAGAGAATTGGAAAGATAAAAATATGTGAAAAATAACAGTCAGAATTTTCTAAAACTAATGAATGCATTAAGCCTCAGACTTGAAAAATTTAGAGAACCTTAAGCAGGATGACAATTATACCACATGCATACCTAAACACTTTATATTCAAACTGGATATGGTGAAAGATAAATAGAAAAACAGTGAAGAAATCTAGAAAGCAAAACACATTATGTAAAGAAGAACAAAATACATGTTACAGCAGACTTCTTGTCAGAGTCGTTGTAGGCAGGAGGGCAATAAAATGGCATTTTCAAAGTACTGAAAGATAAAATTTGTCAACCCAAATTATTTACCCGCTGAATATATATCTGAAAAATAAAAGTAGAGACTTCTTCATACTAACAAATGATGAAAGAATTTGTTGCCAGATATCAGACCAGAAGCAGAACTCTAGACACACATACTAAACTATGTAAATGGCTAAAATTTAGACGAGTGTCTATCTTTTGTTCTCATTTTAATTGCTTTAAAATAATTGATGTGCTAAAGTAAAAACAAGTTAACAATATATTTTGAGTTTATAGAGTGTAGTCTTTTAAAGTTAAAAATACTACAACAATGTCACATAAGATGAAAAGGGAATGTGGGAATACATTGTTCTAAAGTTCTTATATAGCATATGAAACAGTAAAAAATTATTTGAAAGTTGGCATTTTTCCAACCAATATAATTTCAGTAACTCCAAAAACTTGAAATATTTATGTGTACATCTAAGAGAACACATACTGGATCTGGGTGATAAAAACCACAAAACATGAAAAATTTAGAGCCAGTCTAAATGAATGGAGCAATAATTAGTGGAATAGCTCATTAGAATCTATATTTCTGTTCTTCACAAATTTATCTACAGACTTTTTGAAATTCCAAACACAACATCAATAGGTTTTTTTTTCCCCCTCATTGAAGTCAACAAGCAAATGTTAAATTACATGGAAAGTAAATGAAGAAAAATAACCAAATAAGTGAAAAAAGAAAAACAAAGGTTGACAACTAACATTACCTGACTTCACAATTTAATATAAAGCTACAGTAATCAGGACAGCATGGTCTTAGTGAAAGGAAAGCACATAGATCTATGGAAAGAATAGACTATCCACACATATGCAGCTAACATATTTCCAGCAAAATTTACAAAGGCAAATCATTAGTGGAAATAGAGTCTTTCCAACAAATTGTGTCAGAAGACTCGGACACCCACACACACACAAATAAATCTCAACCAGATCTCACACTACTCACAAAAGTTAACATAAATGTATCAGAACCCTAAAGATAATACCTAAAACTGTAAAGTAGATGTACAATTTACAACTAATACCTAAAACAGCTTCCTCCCACCAAAAAACATTAAAGCTTCAACTTCAAACACAAAGAAAATCTTTGTAATTTCCTAAGTCATGACTTATTATAAGATATAACAGCAAGGTTATGATCCAAAATAAAAAAAGAAGATAAGTCATTAAGACTGACAATATTTTTTCAAAAGACACATTAAGAAAATGAAAAGGCAGGTCCCAGGTCTGAACAAAAATTTCACCAACAATTACATACAGATATCAAATAAGCTCAATGCTATCAGCCATTGGTAAAATACAAGTTAAGACTTCAGTGAGATACCACCACACACTTACTAAAAAGGAGTGAAGGAAAATGATAAACCCTAAGTGCTGGGGTAACATGACAAGCTTGGACGAGGGTGGGGCATCCAGGCATCTTAATTCTTAGGGAGAACCTGCAGGTCCAGTTTTTGAGTTTCATTTATCTGTGTTCCCTGACTCCTGGTATGAAGACTTCATTAAATTCCTAACAGTCTGACTTGCTTCCAAGTCTGTGTTCTTCACGACCACATGAAAGGATAGTTAGGATTTTGCTGGCATCAAGTGTCTATTTTCCTTTCCCTCTCCCCTGTTGCTTTCTGGCTAAGACGTTTGTTTTGATGACATCCTTCTCCTGAATTTGTCTAGAAAATTTTTTCAATTAAAAAAAAATGTGCATTCTGCAACTGCCAAAATTATTCATTGTTCAATTTTGTCCACTTTTACTTCTCTGAGATAAAGAATCCCACCCAGAAGATTCTCTACTGTTAGATTACTATCTAACCTTTACCTAGACTCAATCTATCATTGCCCTGCCTGTGTTCCCTAAAGTATGCCTCATCTTTGCTGTGCCTTTCATTAACACCCTAATTCTTTAAATTTTTAGAGCACTTTTCTTGGGGACACCGTCAGGCAAGTCCACTGCACCTAAAAAAGCATTATTGGAGTTGAACTTCTCAGAAATTTGGGGGGTACTCTATGCTCATCTCAGTAGCCATCTTGTGTCCAAAACAATCTGGAGTTTCATAATCATTTTTTTCAAATTGTTGCCTGAATCTTTGAGAGGTGTTTTCCCAGGGATTCTTACCATGGACTATCTAAATGCAACTATAGTATGGACCTTGTAATGGTTTCTTGGTTCTCAGCTGCCTCCAGGTGAATCATCATAGATTTCTCCTGAGTGTTATACCCATTCTCTGTTCTTTATCAGATCTATTATCAGATGAGATCTAGCACTTCTCTCTTCTCTTTTTAAAAAACAGTTCAAGCTGAGTGCTTCTCAATTCATATACATTTGTCAATCCAGACCTTAAGGCATCATTGCTGACTATATATGTTTACTCTCTCCACTAAATTTCTCACCTGTCTCCTTGGGAAAATTGTTTTCAGTTTAATCAATCTATATTTATTTTCTTTCCCACTTTTCCAGTTATAATAACAAAGCAAATGACTGAAACTTTTTAAAACATTATAATTACTGCCCGACATCATAAGCAAACTCAATTCCTAAAGATTGTAATATATACATAGGACTTTTCAGTAACCTTCTAGCTTTTAGGTTTGTAATACATTCATAGTTTTTGTTTCTTCTGGCTCAAGCCTGAAAAAGGCCATGTCATCTTAATAGTATTTATAAAATTGCCTCGGATCTTTTCTTTTTTATTAACAAAATTTACTTATTTTCTATAGATGAAATAAAAATTTAGATATGAAGATTCTAGTTACTTTCAGACCATTTGTGTCCAAATTGAGGTTATGAATTACTCTCGAGCCCATGGGCAAGCCACTAAATTCAAGATTAGTTACTCCAAAGTTTATTTCCAAGGCACCGATGGCATTTGAGAATAACAATAATGAACAGAATTTGGGGCTGACTATCTATGTCTGAAATAAACAACTTCTTTCAGAATTGGCTGGCGAGCAGCATAAGAACAGACAAAACTTTGTGAGAAGAGTCTCATTTAAATTTGTGCTTTAGCCACTTATGCTCAGAAAAAGCTGTACCTGTGAAATAAACCATTGCAGTAGCTTTCTAAGGCTGCCTGTACCTGATAAAAGTCCTTGTGTCCCTATGCATTTGCTGAATCTGTGCAGCCAGATTTGTGTGTTTTAGACCTCTTTCTACTTTTGCCGAGACCCAGGCATCCCCTCATGTTTTCCAAGGTCACCAACATGGCTTTTGGAGTGGCCTCAGCAACTGCACAGAAAGCCCAAACTCTAAGTTTCTAGCTCTATAACAACAGCTACAATAGTAGCTTTTCTGTGTTCACTTTACAAGGTTTCTGTTACCTGTGGTCAACAGTGATCCAAAAATATTAAATGGAAAATTCCAGAAGTAAACAATTCATATGTTTTACATTGTTCACCACTCTGAATAGTGTGACGAATCTTGCACCGTCCTGCTCCATATCTCAGGATATGAATCTTCTCTGTCCAATGTATCCACTTGTCTATGCTGCCCATTATCAGATCTGCTGTCAAGGTATTGCAGTGCTTTTGTTCAAGTAACAATTATTTTACTTAACAATGGTTCCAAAGTGCAAGAGTAGTGATGCTGACAAATTGTTATCATTGTTCTATTTCATTGCAGTAAACACATTTTATTGTCAATCTCTTACTGTGCCTAATTTGTAATTTACTCTCATAGGTATGTATGTATAGGAAAAAAATCAGTACATACAGAGTTCATTACTATCCACGGTTTCAGGCAACCACTGGGAGTCTTGGAACATAACCTCAGTGGATAAGGGAGTACTACTGTAATTACTTTTGGACAAAGCCACTGAATATTAAACTTACACTGTTCAAATGCCTTGTCAACTGAAGTCTTAAAACCGCTCTATCATGCCGCAAATAGAAACGCTGGTCTTTGTACACCTTTACTAATGACCTAAGTTACAACACTTTTTTTTTTCATGTCATAAAGTTCATGGAGGGTGTCCAGCAAGGGTTAAGACAACCTCAGTGGGATTCTGGAAGTAGTGAAAAATGATTAGATTTGAGATCCATTTTCAACAGAGTTTGATGATAGAGTGAACGTAGAATATGATATGAAGAGAGGATTTTAGAATACTTCCAAATTTTAGACTTGAGCAACAGGAAGACTGGAAGACAGTCAAGTATAATCAGGATGGGGAGATTCAAGAGTTGAATTTTGGATATATTAAGTTGAAAGGTCTATTAAGTAGGGAGCTCAAAGGATAAGTTGAGGCTGAAGATGTAACTCTATTAGTCATTAGCATTATCAGTGAGATGATGGGCAGTGAATGTAGCTACAGACAGGATCTGCTGCTAATCCTTAGGTCAGTGCTTCTCAACTCTTAGTGTGTATACCAATCAACTAGAGATTTTGTTTAAAATACAGATTCTAATTCTGCAGTTTGATATATTGAAGTACTCTTGAATTTCTGGAATAAATTCTGCTTTGTCGTAGCATATATTATTTTGCTGATTTCATTGCTAAACTTTTAAGAATAATTTTTGCACTTGAGTTCACAAGTTATTAAAAAGCTAGACTTTTTTCTGTTTATTTCATCTTTATCAGTTTGGGTGTGGATTTTATATTGAGTTTATGAAACATTGAATTTTTAATTTTTTCCTGTGGTCTGGAAGAGTTTAAACTACACTAAAGTCTTTTGTCTTTAAAAATAGCATAGTATTTGGCTAAGTGGGGGCTATGCCTATAATCCCAGCATTTTGAGAGGTAAAGGTGGGAAGTTTGCTCTAGCCCAGGAGTGTAAGATCAGCCTGGGCAACATAGCAAGGCCCCTCTCTCTCTCTCAAAAAAAAAAAAAATCACATGGAATTTAGCCAAACCCATCTGTTTCCAGTGACTTTTTAATAGTAGAATATTTTAAAGGTAAATTTTGAAAATTTATGCTTTTTCTGTGAAAATACAAATTCATATAGTTTTCAAACATACTGTCATGTCGTTTCACATAGTATCCTTATAGAATTCTGTTCCTATAACCTATGTGTAAGAGATTCATAAAAAAAAAATTCCTAACCTTATATATTTTTGCTCTCAATAATGCTTAGTTTTGGCTGTTAGGGGTAAAACCAGCTTTTATAATGTAAAAAAATAGCATGTTATTTAATTTTAGCTGTATAATTTTTTATTTTTATGTCTTTTAGTTAATACTGTTGATGCTTTTTATTTATCGAGATTGGTAGTAAGTTCGCTATCATTTTTCAATTTTTTAAAATCTTCCATCATCAGTAAATTTATATGCTTTCCACTGGGAGCAATATTTGCTGATATTTATAAATTTTACTGTAAAGTATTTGTGTTTTACTTTTCTTATTTTTATCTAAATATTTAGAAATGTTTCTTTGTGAATAATCTTTAATTCATGGAATTTCTAGGAACATGTTTGTCAATTACAAACAATTGTGTGTGTGTGTGTATCTCTCTCTCTCTCTCTCTCTCTCTCTCTCTCTATATATATATATATATATATATATTTAACTCTACTTACAATAAAGGTTTCTATTTCTTCTGGATCATAATTAGGAAGTGGGCCTAAGTTTTAAGCTTTATTGTGAGGTCTATAATGTATAGTTTTTGTGGACAAAAGAGAAAAGAGTTAAATACGTGAGAGATGCTTTTAAATACATTAATACATGAGTTATTCAATTATCTGACTTGATATTTATCTACATGCATAATTCTGAAAGGAGTATATTAAAGGCTCCCATTTAATTTTTTAAATAGTCTTTCATGCATGTTTAATAGTTTTGCTTCATATATTTAGCTACCGTTCAATGCTACTACAAGTCTATGACTGTAGTGCAGAGTTGTTTGACGGAACTTTCAGAGATGAAAACATTCTGTATCTGTGCTGTCCAATATGGCTGCCATCATCACAGGTGGCTACTGACTGCTTGAAATGTAGCAAGTGCAACTAAATTTTTAGTTGCATTTAATCTAAATTAACTTAAATTTAAACTCACATAGCCATATATGACTAGCAAATATCTTTTTTATTTTTAAAGATGTGGGGTACAATTCAGGTTAGGTATACAAATGTTCGTTATGCAGTTACCCTTGTTGATGAGGTGTGCCCCTTACGCTCCTGGCAGTTTCCCTCAACTGCCAATCCCAACTCCCTTCCCCTGGCATTTTCTCACTACTGCCAGTCCCTTTCTCATAGTATTATGACAATTGTTCAAGGTCCTTTTATGAATGAGAACATATGGTACTCTGTTCTTTGTTTCTGTGGTAGATCACTGAGTATGATCGACTTTAAATCCATCCAAGTTGCTACAAAGTCCACATATTTGTCCTTCTTTATGGCTGCATAATATTCCATTGTGTATTTGTACCACATTTTTTTAATCCAGTCCAGCTTTGATGGGCAGTATGGCTGATTCCATTTTTTGTTTGTTTGTTTGTTTTAATTTAGCACATCGAGAGTTTATTTACTTTTAATTTTTATTATAAAGATGTGGGGTACATTTCAAAGTTAGGTATATAAACATTGATCATGCAGGTACCCTTGTTGATGAGGTATGCCCCTCCCTCCCCTAGCAGTTTCCCTCAACTACCAATCCCACCCCAACCCCTGACAGTTTTCCACTACTGCCAATCATTTTCTTATAGCATTATAATTGTTCAAGGTCCATTTATGAGTGAGAACACAGAGTTTTTAAATTAAAAAATTTTTCCTTGCTTAAATATTGCCATTCCTAATTTTCTTTATTTTTAATTTCACCAGTATTTATTTGCCCATTACTTTATTTTTGATCTTAATTTTTATCTAATTTCTTTACTGTGAATATAACACAGATTTTTTTTAAATGATGGTTTTGTTTTTTCAAAGAGGAATTCAGTCTGTTTACATTTACTATTATCACTGCAGTGTTTATTTATCTCTTTCATCTAATTATATATGTACTATTTTATTAATTTTTCATAGTTTTCTTGGTTTGACAAATCTTCTGTCAATTTCAATATGAAATTCATATGTTTTTGGAAGAATCGGTGTTCTGTTTTCTTTTCCATTTGATCCATGAACTTCATGTTCAAATTCATATTTCTCTACTATTCTTTGAAAATAAGATTCCAAGGACTTCAATCATGAAAAAAAATGTTCTGTCCTCTCATATGCCCATATATTGGCCATGAGACTGCACCTTGCCGACATCTAACTGCAGGGATATAAGTAACTTAAGGCTCTAGTTGTGCTCTGAAATCCATCAGTGTGTTTTGCCAAGTCTGCTCCTGGTCAATGACTGTGCTTGGCCAAGGTGGTACAGCCTTTTTCTGGGAAGCGGGGACTCCTCAGATGTCTGATCTTGGCTCACAAACTCCCCAAAGGACTTGCCAAACCTCTCTATGCTGCTTCTGCCTTACCTCCGTTCGCTTTCTCCTTCACTTGGGATCACACTTGAGTCAAGGTCTGGTGTCTCTTCTGCCTTCCCTGGCCCCTCCTCATTTTCTTTCATGTTTCCCAGAGTAAAATTCTTGTATATTCACACATCTACTTTCTTGGAGGACTCTGACTAACACATCACAAAGCTACAATAACATGAAACAATATAAATGACTTTAACCATCCCTGATCGCCTCTGAGCTTTATTTTTATTTGTTTGTTTGTTTGTTTTGAGTCGAGGTCTCACTCTGTCACCCAGGTTGGAATGCACATTCATGGCTTACTGCAGCCTCCACTTCCTGGTCTTGGGTGATCCTTCTGCCTCGGCCTCCCGAGTACTGTACTTAGGACTATAGGTACCACCATACCACCAATCCCAACATGTTTTTTTTTGGTTGAGAGGATGTCTTGCATGTTGCGTAGGCTATACTGGTCTCGAACTTTTGGGCTCAATTAGTCCTCCCACCTCAGGCTCCCAAATTGCTGAGATCACAAGTGTGAGGCACCATACACAGCTGTATTTTAGTACTTTTAGTTGCAGACTGTTATAGGCTCTCCCTTGCAGGATACTCAGGTGTCCTTATGGTAGATTTATATTGTACATTCCCAGATGGATTTTATTTTATTTTATTTTACTTTACATTTTATTTTATTTTATTTTATTTTGCGTTTTATTTTATTTTATTTTAGTCTCACTCTGTCATCCAGGCTGGAGTGCAGCAGCGTGCTCACAGCCACCGCAGCCTCGACCTGCTGAGGTCCGGTGATTCTTTTGCCTCAACCTTCCAAATACCTTGAACTACAGGCACACGCCACCATGCCCGGCTCATTTTTTTGATTTATTGCAGAGACGGAATCTCACCAGGTTGCCCTGGCTGGTCTTGAACCCCTGGACTCAGACAGTCCTCTCGTCTCCCAAAGTGCTGGGATGACAGGCTTGAGCCCCCATGCCTGGATGCCCCTCTACATTTAACTATTCACTGTGCACCACACTTGACTCTCATTTTCATCATTCCTCACCTATCCTGAAGTCTCTGTTCTGGTTTGTCGGATGCTGGGTAACAACCTCTACCAAAGTCCTTGGCTACAGATATAAAACACACTGTAGGCAAAACGAACAAAACCAAGGATATTGACTAGCTCCCACATCTCAACAATGAGCAGAAAAATCACACTGGAAGGACACGTGAATTCACAATTCAGAGAAGTCACCATTCAGCCTCCCCTGCTGCCTTGCTGGGCACAAGATCCTTGGTTCAGGACCCCTCGTAGGCATGTCTGAAAACTGGCTGCCTCTCTGTATTCCCGATCACATGAGCCCCACACAGCATCTCCTCTTCCCATGTCGTTCTCTGTACAGTTCAAGCACTGGGGAACACATGATAGGTAAGCATGGTCCATCAGCCCTGCCTGAGCTGAAAAGGACCTGGGGATCAAATGGACCATTTCCTAGACAGAAATAAGGTTTCCAAACCCCCGGAGAGCCACAATACCTGGAGATGAACACTTTAGAGTTCTTTCTCCATATTTTCACCCCATGGGGTACATTGATGATAAATAGGGATTCCTAGTATCCATAACATCTGTTTGTCTACTCTCATCTTCTTGACAGTTTAATGATGGCTTGGCAAAGAGAAGTATTTTTGGGTAGTTGCCCCTTTTTTTCAAAATGATAGCGATGCTGTTCCATGATTGAGAAGATTGAAATCCACTTGGTTACTTCTACCTTTGTTTTACTTTTTGTGCCTAGATGCTTGCAAGAGTTTCTTTTTATCCTTGTAGTTCAGAAATGTTTGAGGCTCTGGTTGAGTGTTTCTTTTTTTTTATCAGTAACTCAACTTGCAATATAAACCCTTTTGCGCTGATGGCTCGGATTTAATTTTCTTGTAACTTAGGGTAATTTTTAACCATTGGATAATAATGTCAGCTTGCAGTCATTTTTATATATTTCAAAACAGAACCTTCTTGATCCTTATGTTCCAACGCTTTCTGAATCTCAAGCATATGGAAGATGTGGCTCATGTATGTAGCATGTCCTTGAGTCTTGTGGGCTGCGGAAAACCTCATAAAATCACTCCAAAGCGGGATCAGAGTTAGCCTGGTAATTCGCTTATGTCTACATCCATCATTTTTTCAGCACCTCTACATAATGATTCTTGACCTGGGTTTCCATCATATTTGCCTCTAAGCACTCATAAGAGAGCAAGCATTCCAATGGCTCATGATAAGGGGAATCCCACAGATACCACAGCTTCTCAGGCATAGAGCTGCTGTCTTAAGCTTGTTGTTGATTCAGTGTTGACACTATTTTAAAACAGAATTTATCAAGAGGCACTATGGCAGTTCATGATAGAAAAATATACAGTACAGGACATTTAGTTTCACTAGACTTAGGGCGCTAAATGTCAATAGGACTCACCGTAATATGTAAAATACCCCCTTATTGTTCCAAATGATTCTTGGAGGGTGTGCAAAACACTGACCTTGGCTGAGAGCCACTGAATAAAAACGTATAAATAGGTAAGTCATTTCAAAAAATCTTGTCCTGAGGAGCCAGAAAGTAAAATAGCTGATGATGTATGAACCAAACACAGAGAAAAACAAATACAGACAAAAAAACTGCACAGAATATCACCATTTTTGGTAAATACATAAGCTATCTCAAAAGAAATAAATGGAAGCCCCCTGCCCCCAGATGAGGAGGGAGGTGTGCTCACTGCTGCTATGGTTACTGACCTTTTTTTCTTACCCAAATGTCTAACTAACCAACCATGATTCCCTTCGAAGCTGGGCTGGATTTAAAAAAATGTGGTACATATACACAATGGAATATTATGCAGCCATAAAGAAGGACAAACATATGGACTTTGCAGCAACTTGGATGGATTTGGAGTCGATCATACTCAGTGATCTATCACAGAAACCAAGAACAGAGTTCCATATGTTCTCACTCATAAGCAGACCTTGAACAATTATCATAATATTATAAGAAAGCAACTGGCAGTAGTGGGAAACTGTCAGGGGAGGGGCGTTGAAGATTGGCAGTTGTGGGAAACTGTTAGGGGTGGGAGGGGCACACCTCATCAACAAGGGTACCTGCATGATCAATGTTTATATACCTAACCCTGAAATGTACCCCACATCTTTATAATAAAAAGTAAATAAAAACAAAAACAAAAAACGAAAAAGCCACAGAACAGGCCTTACCCTCAACGTCATTCTAATATGCAGCAGGACAGACTACCCGGCAGCCCAGGTACCCAGCTCATCTGACACCTAGCAGTTCACCTTACACAGAGATGCAGAGTTTAAATAGGCCTCCACACCCCTCACCTCATCGGATTCCCATGTCAGAGCCATCAAAGAACACGTGAGAGGCACTCAGTCCATCGTACAGATAGAAAAACCGAGTCAGAGAGAGGTGAAGTCACAAGCCCAAGCCTCACAGATCTCGAACTCACATCTTCTGACTTGCCCTGCACTGTCCAGAAAATGCTTGTGTAGTCAGAATGAAGAAAAGGCCATGCCTCTCTCTTTGAACACACTGGTCCCTCGCCTCCCCCCAGCCTCCCACACATAAGCTGCTCAGCTCAAAGCTGAGGGTCGATGACTGATGACTGACGGCATGTGTGCCTCAGGGACCCTCGAAGGGCCCCACCTGAAAAAGAGGAACTAGGAGTCGGGTGTAAATCAGACACCATCTGACCAGATACACTTGAGCAAACTCTGTGAGAAAAGGGAAGGGTGCAAATAGCCAGGGGGATTGGAACTTTCCTCCACATCAATCAGGAGTCACGTTCTGATCGGAAGGGCAGCTAACAGGATCATGGGGACCAAGGTGTTCCGGGGCTGCCTGTCTTTCCGCCCAGCTACCACCTGCCACTCCACTGGGCAACGCTCTTGTGAATGGGCCCTTCTTACCTGCCCTTGGTGAAAAAGCAAACATGAGACATTTGCTCAGCTCTGCTGTTTCTGAAAGCAGCCCGGAAGCAGGGCTGACTCGAGAAGCCCTCAGCAAACATAAACATGGGCAGGAAGGGGTCAGGAGTGGGGCGGGGGCGACTGGGCAATTTTTTTTTCTTTTTGTCTTTTTATCTTTTTTTTTTAACCTCTTCGTTAGTTTTCCTCCGTGTTCTGCTTCAGAAATAGACTGGATATATCCTGTGTATATTTTATTCCTCTCATCTCAAGAATAATTTTTCAGCTCTCAGGAAAGAGCAAAGCAGGGAGGGAGTGGGCGGGGGTGGGCTGGCCGCCCCCTCCCCTGCCGGGAGGAAGGGCAGGCAGCGGGGCTGACTCCACACAATTGCATATCAGCATTTCTGGGGCAGCCAGGAGGTTATTCCTGAGGGGAGCATGTTCCAAACCCGCAGAAAATAAATGCCGCTTCAAAAATAAGCGTTTCAGCCTGTGACTTTCCTGGGTCAGAGGAGCCTTGATGTGTTTTTCAGAGTAAAACTCTCCCAGCGCTCATGGCCACTGCACTCAAGTGCTTATTTCAGAAGGCACTGGGTCCTCATTTTCATAAATAAATAAACCCTCATAGGCCTTTGGAATCTGATTATATTTGGAACAAAACTCTTAAATATAGGGCCATTGTCTGAAGTCATGCAACGGGTTCCAGTCTTTTAATCGAATTCTGTCTATTAGAGATGGCGTGTTTCCAAGGCTGGGATTAGGCTAGGAGCTGGTTCCCAACAACCATCATGGCTTCTTGGTGTTGTTTGCAGGGAAAGTGGGGACACATCACTTTCTCTTGATTAGCCAAACCATTCCTTTCACTTTCACCAAGAAAAACCACCGCCTTTGCTGGTGTTAATCATTTTTCCTGGGAAGGGCAAAATCTGTTCTCAGAGAAAACCCTTATATGGACATTCATGCTCTGTGCCACTAGCTGGTGTCGAGCTTGGTTTCTGTCATAGTGCTTTGGGTGAACTGGCCCACTCCTAACCTGATGATTGTAAATTAAAAGTGCAAAGTGAACTCTCTCTATTCACCAGACAGTGATCTGGTGTGGACCGAGTCCGAGGAATAACTTGGGCTATAC
>CAUYQG010023959.1:0-10034 GCA_963574415.1 Tarsius wallacei | reverse complement strand
TTATTTTTTGAGTTATTGATAATTGCCATTCTGACTGCAGTTAGGTGGTATCTCAGAGTGGTTTTGATTTGCATCTCCCTGATGATTAGTGAGGTTGAACATTTCTTCATGTGTCTGTTGGCTGCTCGGATGTCTTCCTTTGAGAAGTGTCTGTTCATATCATTTGCCCATTTTTCAAACTGATTCCTTTTGACACAATTCCATCATTATTTGAGCACTTGCTTACTTTTTTCCATTAACAAGATGTTCCTGTCTTATTTTATAGTTTCCTGTCTCAGTCCTGGAATCAACTATTTCTCTAAGAAGAAAATGGCATTTAGAAGTTAAAACCTGAGTACTAGGTGTGTTCATCACTATTAAAGAGTCATTGCTTCTAGGGCCTCTCAAAGGCCAGAAGAGATAGGAAATACATGCATAAGTATGTATACTTATATCCATATTTCTATACTTATATATAGTGACACCATAAGTTTATACTGATATCTCCAATTCCAAACTAACACCATAGGGCTCATTACATTTTTCCCTTTTACCGTCTCTGTAAGTACAGGTTAAACATCCCCTTAGACAAAATGCTTGGGACCAGAAGTGTTTCAAATTTTGAATTTTTTCAGATTTTGAAATATCTGTATCTCTAACCTGAAAATCAAAAATATGAAATGTTCCAAGGTGCATTTCTTTTGAGTGTCATACCAGTGCTTCAAAAGTTTTGGATTTTGAAACACTTCAGTTTTTGAATTTTCAAATTAGGGATATTCAAATTGTACTTTAACAGTGGAAACTTGGCTCTCATTATTTACAAGATATTTATTTATTTGCTTCACACAGAATGTACTGAAGTTGTTTCTAAATTACTGATTCATTGACTATGGAAAACAAATTTGTTACCTAGTTCAATATTTACTTACAATTCTTTTTTGTCTTTAGGATGACAGTATATAATCAAAATTCTGTTTTCAAAAATTACTTAGAAATTTTACATAAAAATACTGTGATTTAGTAGATAATATGCTATAATGAAGTAAAGTTTTATGTGTATATTACTTTGAAACACATCAAAGTAAGATAGATGGGCAGATTAAAATGTGTAAATTAAATCAGTGCTAATTGAAGTGGTGTTAACAACATAATTCTTTTAACTTTCTGTATTTAAAAGCCTCAATAAAATATTAGACAAAATTAAAATATAATGACAAAATTTAATTTTGTCTACAATGTGATTGTTATTTATTGGAAATGTAGTTTTTCATTTGCTTTATTTTGAATATGCAAGCAATGAAACTGGAACAAAACAAAGAACTACATAAAAAGGAGAACTTGGGAATTGTCACCTCCCTATCCTCATTTCCATCCAATCTCTGTAGATAACTGAGATAACATTAAAGGTTAGATGGTCAAATCAGGCTAGTGAGAATTAGAAACATTACCCAGTATCAAGGTTTATTAAATAACTTAAAGGATAAAGGCAATAATAAGACATAGGCAATACATGGAAAAGACTGAGAATATCAAGGTAACTACCAAATTTTCCATTCTTTCCCTGTCCCCAACTAATACTCCCTCTTGTTGAGATTTAACATATAGTGTTCCTAATAATGCATGTGAAATAACACTTACACAAAGGAAGTCATTTCAGTTATAAGATGTCTCTTTTATACCCCTCAATTATCTAACTTTGAAGACATTTCCCAGTGAACCATGTTCCATAAATCTATAAATTTCAGGCATATTTATAATATTTACAATAAAGTCAGGTATATCTTTCTAAAAACATTTCACAAATAAGCTCTCTTCATTAACGTTGCTAGTATATATCATTAGTGTGTTTAAAAGGAAGTCTAGTTACTAGCATGTTTGCAAAGGAATTTGACCAAGTTCTTTCCCTGAAATCGCTGTTAACGGGAAAAACAGATTCCAGGTTCCAAACCATTAACCAGTAACAAATTCCATTAATTTCTGGTTTATCTTTCTTCTATTTCTTTTAGCAAAAATAAGCAAGATCATGTATATTTTCTTATTTTTCTCAAATACTATTCATTTTATCAAATTGATTTGTGTTGAGGCACACAAAAAACTCACAGATTTTTGAAATGTATACTATTTCAATGACTATTTTCCCCGTTCAATTTATTATGTGAACATTTGTGACTTCTCTTTCTTTCTTAATTAACTAGTGGTTGAATTTTACTGCTTTTGCTTTTTCTGGAAAAAATATCCCCAGAATCCTGTTATATTAGGTTTGGTATTTTTCTATTTTTAATTACTGTGTTTACCTTTATTATCTCCATTCTAATGTTTTATTTGGGGAACTATATAGTTGTTTTTTTCTCTAGCCTTTACATTATAAATTTACTTAATTTTTAAATATTTTTATTTCAATAGCTTTGGGGATACAAATAGTTTGGTCTGGACTTTAAGTGGACCCTCCACCCACACTTGTGCACGCTGTATGTGAGAGGTGATTTTTTTGGTCCTTCCATCCCTTGTCTCTCCCTCTTCTATGTCTCTAGTGTTCACTACACCATCCTCTGTCTTTGCATATTCTTAGTTTAGCCCTCCCTTATAAGTGAGAAAATGTGGTGTTTGGTTTTGTTCCTGAGTTAGTTCCCTTAGGATGATGTTCTCTAATTCCATCCAAGTTGCTGCAAAAAAATACTATTCATTCTTTTTGATAGCTGAATAGTATTCCATAGTGTATACATGCCACATTTTCACTATCCACTGATCAGTTGATGGGTATTTAGGTTGATTCCACATCTTTGCAATTGTGAATTGTGCTGCGACGAACATGCAGGTGTAGGTGTCTTTTTTATATAATGACCTCTGTTCTTTAGGGTAGATACCTAGTTAGTAGTTGGATTCCTGGATCAATGGCAGATATACTTTTAGTTGTTTGAAAAATCTCCATACTGCTTCCCACAGAGGTTGTACTAATTTATACTCCCAGCAACAGATTATAAGCAGTCCATTTTGTCTGCGTTCACACTAGCATCTACTGTTTTTACAATGTTTTAATAATAGACATTCTGACTGGTATAAGGTGGTATGGTATCTCATTGTGGTTTAATTTGTATTTCCCTGATGATGAGTGATATTGAGCATTTTTCCTGTTTGTTGGCATCTGTATATCTTCTTTTGAGAGATGTCTGTTCATGTCATTTGTCCACTATTTTATGGGGTTATTTGCTTTTTTTCTCACTGATTTGTTTAAGTTCTTTGTAGATTCTGAATATTAGTGCTTTGTCAGATGTATAGTTTGTAAATATCTTCTCCCATTCTGTAGGTTGCTTACTTGCTCTGTTGATTCTTTTGTTGTGCAGATGTTTTTAGTTTAATTAAGTCCCACTTGTTTATTAACACCTATGATTCTTAAATTTGGAGAGTTTACATAATCTCACATTTCTTGGAGATTTTGTTCCATTTTTTATTTTTTGTTGTCTGACTGGGTTAATTCAAAAGCCTTGTCTTCAAGTTTTGAGATCCTTTCTTCTGAGTGTTCTACTCTACTGTTAAAATTTGCTACTGCATTTTGTACTTCCTTAAATGATTCTTTAATTTCCAGAATTTCAGCCTGGTTATTTTGTTTGTTTTAGGTGTTTATCTCTTTGAAGATTTTTTCATTCAAATCCTGAATAGTTTTTGTTTTTTTTTCTTCTTCTTCTTTATGATGACTTTCAATTTTCTCTTGAAGTTCATTGATCAATTTTATAACTAACCTTTTGAATTTTATGTATAGAATTTCAAATATTTCATTTTTATTAGAGTTCACTGCTGAAGAATTGGTATGGTCTTTTAGAGGTGTTGGAGAATCCTATTTTTACACGTTGTCAGAATAATTTTTCTGGTTCCTTCTCATTTGGGTAGACTATTTTTTCTTATTTAGGGTGCTGATATAGGCACTGTAGAGTTCCCTTGGCTATAAATAGCCTTGGTGTGGTGAGTTTCTCAATTGCCAGCTGTGGCAGTCCTGTGCCGAATACCTGCTCATGGTGTCCTGAGTGGCTGGAGTGCCTTGGAAAGTGGTGTTAGCTGGGTTTTGGGATCAGGTCTTCCCCAAGGCTGAGGTATTATATCTGATGTGGTCGGCTGTAATGTTAACCTCCAGCTAGGAGGTGGCACTTGTGGGAGAAAGTCAGCTGTGATGGTGGCTGTGGTTTTCTCCTTTGTATGCGTTGCCCCAAGGAAGTGCCCATCCAAACTAGGCAGAGGATGAGGCTCTGGGGTTATCCAAGTTCTTTGTCTGTTTTGAGCCTTCAAAGGGAAAACAGGGGTGGAGGGAAGGAGCTTGAGCACTCCACAAAAGTGCACTCTTGGCTACTCCAGTGGGGAATAGGAGACAGTTCCAGGCCACTGGAGTAATGCTGTTGTGCAGAGCAGGCACAGAAGAATTTACACATGGAGTGAGAAGTTGCTATGGCAAGTTCCACCCAGATTCCCAACTTGACATAAGGCAGCTTGCCTTGTGAATGTCAAAGTGCAGCCAGTCTCAGGGACTCGGGCGTTTTCAAGGCAGCCCATTCAAGCCAGGTACTGCCTGCAGTCTAGGAGTTTGCTCTTAGGCCTGTCTCCTCCCAGATTGGCTAGAAAGCAGCCAATACTCCTGCAAGGGTTGGGTTCCTTGGAAATGGCAGTTGGTACTGGTCAAAGTTTTCTTTTCTCCTGCACTATTCTGTGTGGGCTTTGGCAGAGCATGGATGTGGGTAAGGCAGCTTCCCATGAGGGATGGAGTCATGCAAGGCTCTGGAGTTCAATTCCGTGGCAGGAGCACAGAAATCCTGAATTCCCTTTCACTCACCTTCCCTACTGCATCCACAGGCTGCTGTGGACTGTGGTGGTATAGGTGAGTTTGGCTAGTTCCAGTCCAGGTCAATGGATTGTTCTCTTCTTTGCACTCTGTAGCTATTATTGCTTTTTGAAGAGTCATGGGGGGTTCTGTTGGTCTTGTTCCTCTCTGGGTGCTGAGGAAACTCTATCTCGGTTTACTCCACAGGAAAAACTCCCTCTAGCTGTCTCATATTAGTCATCTTAATCCCACCCTCCAAGAATTTATTTTCCTTATTTCTATTATTTTATTTTTATTGGTAATGAACGCTTAAAACTATTCTTTTCCTTTGATCAGTACTTCAAGTATATCCCATGGATTCTGACATGTATTATTTTCAATTTTTTAAAAGAAATTCTGTAATTTTTGTTAGTTTCCTCTTATACCCATGAGTTAATAGAACCTTTTTTTTTAGCCCCAAGGTAGAAGTGCATTTTTGCTTTTTGATTTTGTTACAAATTTCTAGTTTTATCTATTACATATGATCAAAATGCTGTTTGTAATAGTTCTACTTTATAAAATTTTCTGACAGTTTGTGAATTAAAGTTTGGTGTGTGTGTGTGTGTGTGTGAGAGAGAGAGAGAGAGAGAGAGAGAGAGAGAGTTTCATGTGTAGTACATTCTCTACTATCAGGGTTTAAAGGTACAGGTGTAGATGAAGATACAGATATAGATAGAGTTATGTATCTGTAAGAGCTATCATTTTTTTCAGCTCTTAAAAAGAGAACTTATTTTTGTCCACTTCAACTGTCTTATACTGAAAGTGGTATATTAATATTTTATTCTACTTCTATTTTACATGTCCTTCCATCTCCTATAGCTTCTTCGTTTAAATGAGTGATTTGTTATTTGGTTCATAATTATTAAGTGTTATACCTTCACTGTGAATTATGACTTTTAATGTTTAAAAGTGCCCTTCTTTGTCTTTTTGGCTTGAATGCTTCTTGTCTAATTGTTAGGATGGCAACAACAGATTTATTATTTCTATTTGCCTTGTTGTGGCTTTTCCCCTGGACTTATTTTTAGCCTTCTGAATTATTATGTTTTAGTTCTTTGCTTGATAGTCAAATTTTTAAATGATTTTTCTACAAGTGAATTAAGCTCATTTACATTTATTAATATCATTGAAATATTTGTTCTCAAATCTGCTATATCCTTTATATTTCAATTACTATGTGTATTACATGGTGCTTGTGTGTTTTTCTCTACATGTTTTGATTACTTTTCCTCTAATTTATTTCTGTAATAGGAAAGATTATGCTTTTTACCTAATGTTTACCATTATTACTTCTTTCTAAAATGTGCTTCATCTTTGGCTTTCTATTTAACTTTTTACTATCTGTTTTTTCAGCTGCTAATGATAACATCTGGCTTCTACTCATTATCTATATAACAATGACCTTCTTTTATTTTTCTCTTTCTTTCTTCCCTTTCTTCCCATTTTAAATTTTATTTTTACTCTGCATGAATGTGCTTTTATATGTAATTCTTCCACCTTTTTTAGTATTAGATCTGGAATTAGAAATATTACATACTCAGTTAAATACATGAGTTCACCCTCTGTTAAAATATTGAAAAGAGATGTAATGAGTGCAGAATTCCTTGAGTTTGGCTAGGTTTCTCTATAGCTTTGACATGGAAAGGATACGTTGTGTCAATACATGCTTTTTCTCCTTGAGTTTCTTGAAAACGTGCATCATTGCTGTGTTGCTTTTTAGTAATATTATACCAGTATATAGTTCTCTTCCTTTGTTGTTGTTGTTCCTTTAGTCAGGAAGCTCTGATCATATTTTTCTTTATTTTAATTGTATATGTCTTAGAGTTTATTGCTTTGGGATGTTTTATTGGATTTGAGTTTTAAATATTAGTGCTCTTTCATTATTTTCTTTTTAGGGGGGAGATTCCAATTAAACATAGGTTAGATTTTTATTTACCTATCTCTCTTCAAACTACCTTTTCTCTGGCTTTTTTAAAAAAAATAACTTCATTCATTATTTTTTTTCTTTAACACCCCTATTATGTTCTCTTTAAATCTATTCTTTCTAGAATCTTTGTAATTTAGTCTTCATTTCTGGTATAACTTTTTTCACCTCTGTTTTCTTTCTAAGTTCAATCAACCCCACTGACTCATTTCTTCCAGTTCTCTTTTATTTCTGATTTTATCTTCTAAATCTAAATCAGATTTTTTTTCACATTCATAGGTATTTGTTTAAAGATATTTAATTCAGTTTAGAGTATTATAATATTTTGTCTCCCCCTTATATTTTCTTTTTATAGTAGTAGCTTCGTATCCATAAAGACTGCTGGCACAAGAGTAGTTTATGAGACTACTAGTTCAAGATTACCCTTGTCTATCAGTATAGCATAGTTTTTTGGTGTTGTTATTTTTTTTTGTTTTTCAATGAATGATGTTTTTTAAGAAGGTAGAAAAGGGGTTGTGTGTCTTTCAATTTTAATTTTCTTTTCCCCTAGAATCATCTCAAATTCTCCCCTCTTATTTCTTTTATCTTCACCAAAAAGTTTCCAAGTTGCATTTCCCCCTTTCTTTTCACACTCTTCACCAAAGATGCATGGCAAGAATGAATCCTGTGTGTGCATCTAAGTCTCTTCCTTACAGTCCGTGCTCTAGATAAATTTTCTTTTGCTGAAGATGACTTTAGTTCAGTCTCAGATCCTCTATTCTCCTCTTTACTTGTCCCTGCAGTTTTTCTGGATCCTCCCCTCTCTTTCCATTTGGTCTAGAAGTGCACTTTGGATAGAAGCTTGAGAAATAGTTAAAACAAAATTATTTTTTACAGGCAATTTGAAGGTTGTATGTTCTCCGTCTCACAGTTATGCTAAAGGTATAGAACATAGGCGACTGTTTTTACATTGATCTCTACAATATCTGGAAGATGAGTAAGAAGATTTGGATGTAGGAGGTTGTGATTATACCAGCTACAGTAAGCCCTTTACATATGAATGAGTTCCATTCCAAGAGCACATTTGTAAGTCCAATTTGTTCACAATTCCAACAAAGTTAGCCTAGATACCCAACTAACACAATTAGTTATACAGTACTATATTGTATTGGACTTATAATACTTTTCACACAAATAATACATAACACAAAAAATAAAAACATTTTTAACCTTACAGTAGCTTGAAAAGTACAACAGTCAATTCCAGTACAACAGCTGTTATACAGGGGCTGGCATCGAGTGAACAGGCAAGAAGAGTTACTGACTGGAAGAGGGAGAGAAGATGGGAGATGGTAGGGCTGATGGATCATCAGAAATAAGAGGTGGAGGGCTAGCTGCAATTTCACTCTGCCTGACATTGATGGCACAGGTTTTGGTTCCTTGCTGGATTCAACTCTATCTACCCTCTTAACAAAACGCTTCAGAGACATCTGGCTAGTAGCTCTTTTTTTCTTATCACAGATGACATGGAAGCACTGGATTGTATTCATTCAGAATGAATGAATGACTGCTGCAACCTTTTACCAGTCTATGTTTGGGTCCTGTGCCTCAAAACTAACAGTGCCTCCTCAAATAAATAAAATCCCCTTGTCATTTCCTGCCTCGTTAATCTCTTTGGTTGTTCAGTTACTTCTTCTTACTCCTATCTCCATCCTTTCTCTGGGCCTCCAATTCCATCATTCATGTCTTCATTAGTAAGCTCCTGGTGTTGCACACAGTTCAGTGAAGTCATCCTCTTGTAGATCTAGCTTGAGCTTCTTGCTAAGGGTTACTAAGGTGCTGAAGATCTCTTTGGTCTCTTCATCCACTTTCTCAAGCCAACCAAAATTGTGAACAAACTATGGGCAAAGATTCTTCCAAACCCCATTCATGATGACAGCTGTAACCTCATGCCAAGCAAAATGTTGTTTATGGCCTTGTACATCTTATAGTCCTTCCAAAATTGTCACAAGGTTGATCCTGATACATCACTTGGCTTTACTGCCAGATGAAAAGTATAAAGTAAGTAATATTTCTTGAAAGTCATTATAACTCCCTGGTCTATAGGCTGGATGAGCAACATAGTATATAGCGGCAAAAGCATTACTCTGACATGGGGATGATAGTTGTCCATGAATGAGGGGGGTGGCCCAAAGCACTGTCAAACAACAAAAGAATGCTGAATGTGATGACTGGGCTTGGTGGCTCAGCCTGTAATCCCAGCACTTGGGAGGCTGAGGCGAGTGGATTGCCTGAGCCCGTAGGTTCAAGACCAGCTTGGGCAACTTGATGAGACCTCTTCTCTACAATAAATAAAAAATTAGCCGGCCATGGAGCAAGCGCCTGTTGTTCTGGCCACTTGGAAGGCTGAGGCAGAAGGATCACTGGAGTCCAGCAGGTCGAAGCTGGGGTGGCTGTGAACATGCCACTGCACTCCAGCCTGGGCAACTGAGTGAGACTCCAACTCAAAAAAAAAGAAACAAAACAAGAAGAATGCTGAATGTGACATCCTCCTCCACACAATATTTCTCTATCTCCGGGATAAAGTGGTGGAAAAACCAGTCCTAGAATATGGCCTGTTTAACCCAGGCTTTGGGGTTACTCTTCCACACAATAGAGAGAGAACCCCTGGTTATGTTTTTAAGGGCTCTTGAGTTATTTGAATAAACAACTAAGAGAGGCTCTAGATTCATATTGCTAGAAGCATTGCCACCAAACAACATAGTTAGCCTATTCTTTGCTGATTTATAGCCTGGAATCAACTTTTTCTCCTTACTGATGTAATTTTGGTCTGGTGACCTCTTCCAACACAGTCCTGTCTTATCCACATTAAAAACCTGCTCAGGTAAATATGCGCTTCATCAGTAATTTCTTTTGTTTTTGAGTCGGGAGTCTCACTCTGTCGCCCAGACTGGAGTGCAGCGGCCGCTCCTGGCCACCACAGCCTCGACCTGCTGGGCTCCGGCGATCCTTCCGCCTCAGCCTTCCGAGTAGCTGGAACTACAGGTGCGCGCTACCATGCCCAGCTAGTTTTTTAAAATTTATTTATTGTAGAGATGAGGGCTCGCCAAGTTGCCCAGGTGGGTCTCGAACCCACGGGCTCAGGCAATCCACTCACCTCAGCCTCCCAAAGCGCGGAATTACAGGCTGAGCCACCGAGCCCAGCTTCCGCGGGTGTTTTAATCCATAATGACATTGATGTGAATGCTTACACATGCTTTGAGAAAGTACATGGTGTGTGTGTGTGTGTGTGTGATTTCTGATTCTTAAAAA
>CAUYQG010023956.1:0-13385 GCA_963574415.1 Tarsius wallacei | reverse complement strand
ATGGCCCTCTTTTTTTAAATTTTTTAAATCAAAGTAGTTCTTATATCCACCCTACAGCATCTGAAAGAATCACTGAGTCCCCCTGCTTTAGTCTGTATTGCTAATGTCACAAGGTATCATTTCTTTCTCATGGAACAGCATGAGAAAGAATTCAAACACAGAATTGTATTCTGTTATTAACTAAAACTTACAGTTATCTACAGTTCCTGAGGCTAGACCAAGAAGTTGCTCCCCATTAAACCTCCAGAAGCTTTTGACATGTCTTAACTCTGCCACATCCACTGTGTGGAGTGACTTCTGAAAAACTGCAGTGGGCCGGGCTCGGTGGCTCAGCCTGTAATCCCGCGCCTTTCGGAGGCTGAGGTAAGTGGATTGCCTGAGCCCGTGGGTTCGAGACCTACCTGGGCAAGCAAGACCTCATCTCTACAATAAATCAAAAAATTAGCCGGGCGTGGTAGCGCACGCCTGTAGTTCCAGCTACTTGGAAGGCTGAGGCGGAAGGATCGCCGGAGCCTAGCAGGTCGAGGCTGCGGTGGCCGGAAGCGGCCACTGCACTCTAGTCTGGGTGACAGAGTGAGACTCCAACTCAAAAAAAAAAAAAAAAAAAAGAAAGAAAAACTGCAGTGTATGTATGTCTTGTGACTGAGGTAAAAATCTCGTTTAAAAATGACCCATTTGAATCTTGTCCTAGAAGTGTTGGTATCAATTCTCTCTGCTAGCCAGAATGATTTTGAGATTTCTGAGAAAGCTTGTCTTTTTCATTTGTACTTTTTCTATAACTTTTGCTCAAACGCTATCTGAAAATTAGGCAATGGAGTACCAAAG
This sequence comes from Tarsius wallacei, assembly GCA_963574415.1. Lineage (NCBI taxonomy): Eukaryota > Metazoa > Chordata > Mammalia > Primates > Tarsiidae > Tarsius > Tarsius wallacei. The sequence goes on along the minus strand of CAUYQG010023956.1, from coordinate 12,560 downwards.
GGAGCAGGAAACAATAGTCTTCCAATTGGGTACCAACATAAAATTGGAGCATTATCTGTGAAGAACTTAAAAGCAATACATTACTGACCAAAAAGTAGATTGCTTTTGATTATCATCATTATCAGCAATTGTACATCAGGAATAAAATACTTATTGAAAAATATTAATTTAAATTCTGAAAAATTACTGCTAAGTTTTGGTAATATAATATGTGAATTTCAAATGTATGCATTTTATTACATATCATTTATATTATGGTACTCTACACATTAATTTTGAGAGTTGTTTTTATATCCTTTTTTCAAACAAGCAGAATCAACTGTATGCGATTCTTTTGAAAGTAAGTTTGTACCCCTTCAGAATCACTGGATGTTACATAAGATGTACAGTTTCTGAGTCATTTCTTTGTGTGTATATATTTTATTTAAGTGGTAACTTTGAAATAAATGATAACAGCGTACTGATTTTAAAACTAAGAAACAAGGTGAGTTATTTTGATTCTGTCATTTAATGTAGCTACTTGTTAATTGTTGTTCGGATTTTAAAAAGAAATACTGTGGTAGACAAAATCATGGTTTCTAAAGATGCCTAAAATACTTTGCAGATATGATTAAATTATGGGCCTTGAGATGGGAAGATTATCAAATAATTTGTCAGGATCAAATTTTGTCATATGTGTCCTTTAATGGAGCAACATTCTTTGACTGAGACTGAAGGAGATGTGAATAGTCAAAGGTACACAACATCACTGACTTTGAAGATGAAGAAAGAGAAATACTAGCAAGAATATGTTTGTGTGCTTTAGAAGCCAAAAAGTTTGAGGAAATGGATTCTCTTCTAGAGCAGACAGAAATACAGCCTAGTGGACATTTTGATTTTAGCCCAGTGAGACCCATTGTGTTTAAACCATTAATCTTCAAAGCTGCAAAATAAAAAAGCTATGTTATCTTAAGTCACTAAATTGATGGCAATTTGCTACATCAGCCATAGAAAACAAATACAACTATGAGCATACTTAAAGTCACCAGAAATGATTCCAAAGAAAAAGAAATCGGTATTTCCACTTTTGAAAGGCATTGCATTTAATAGGCCTTTGTTGAATTTATTCTCTAATTATTGTCTTTATTTTGTATACGTTGCTTTTCTTGTTTTAGTTTGCAAAAGTGTTGTGATTAAATAAATAAAAACAACTCTTTACTTGTGGATAACTATAGATTAACAAACCTGAATATACTGTCTTTTGAACATGGATTTGCTACAAAGATCAATTCTTAAAAAAGTTATTGACATATTTGCCAATATTTTGAGTTAAGACAAAAACAAAAAATGTAATCTTATTATTTACTACTGATATAGATCTAAGATGTTCCTTTCTTTACAAAATTACATTGAGGTGATTGACAAATATAAAAAATAATTAATATCCTTTTTTTAACTCTGCCATTAAATTTTATGTATTTAATCTGTTTATATATACATTTTTTTACGTCCTTGATCATATATATGCTTATGATGAAGAAGCTATTATTATTTACATTTTACAAACAAGGAAACAAATGTAGAGAGGTATAGTAACTTCTTATATGTAACCCAGGAATAAACGAAAGAGCCCAATTGTTTCTGGAATGCTAAAGTTTATGTATTATTTGTTTACCTTTAGTAAAAATGTCATTTACTTTTGTACTAGACTGTGTATTAATAGTTCAATCTTTACAAAACTAATTCAGTTAGTAGTCTGATTTTTTGAAAATGTAGTTAGTTGTTTATAAAGGAGATCTAAGCTGGATTTATAGATCTGGTCCTACTCAGAAGGTCTGGATATGTGTACGTACATGTGTGTTTTGTTGCAATTTTATGATCACATATAATCTAGCACCTAATCATCTGCTATGAATTTGTCATGAACACAGTTGCATATATTACGAATTGGCACAGTATCTGGGTATATTTAACAATAATAAAGCACATGTGATGGATGTGAAGGCCAGAAGGTCAGTGTGTTAATTTGCAATAGACAATATAACTAATGCTTTAGGAGAAATATGTGTATTGGCATGGTCAACATATTATTCTCCCATAAAGTTACTTGCAAAGTCAAATAAAATAAGATCATTAATATATTCATTTTGGGGGTGGGCACAGTGGCTCACGCCTATAATCCCAGCACTTTGGGAGACCGAGGTGAGAGGATTGCCTGAGCTCTTGGGTTCCAGATCAACCTGGGCAACTTGGCGAGATCTCATCTCAACAATAAAACAGAAAATTAGCCAAGTGTGGTGGCTTGTGCCTGTAGTTCCAGTTACTTGGAAGGCTGAGGTGAAAGGATCACCTGATCCCAGAAGGTTGAGGCTGCGGTGGCTGTCAGTGAGCCACTGCATTTCAGCATGGGTGACAGAGTGAGATTTCAACTAAAAAAAAAAAATCATTTTCAATGAGAAATATTTTAATAAGCATTGGCATAATTAAGTATGCATAGACAGCATGTTATTTCCTGACAGACACAATATAATTGTGAGAACATAGTGAACATGTAAGGATTGTTTAGTGGCATGGTTTAAAGCAAAAGCTATCATGTGGCTCAAATAGGTAATGGCATTATGCTAGGATAGATTTTTGAATTTATCTCATAATGACTATGATTCTAGAAATGTGATTAGAATACTGTAAGTCGATTAAGTGCAAATTAGTATATCATTACCACAATGATATCTAGATACTTAAAACCTATTATCTAAACTAGAATTATGCAAATAAGTTTCTGTGATGATAGAAATGTTCTGTATGCTGTCTAGTATGCAACCACTAAGAACTTGTGGCTATTGAGAACTCACAATATGGATAGCAAAACTAATTAAAATTTTAGTTTAATTTAATTTTAATTAACATAAAATTAAATTTTAATAGGTATGTATGATTAGTTACTACAGTACTGAACTATAGAGTTCTAGGAGTTTCTATACTGAACAGGCCTATAATAAAAAATAAAATAATTTGAATAGCTTATACTAGAATGGCAATAATACTGTTTTTTACTGATAAATTATTTATTTAGAAATATTATGCACACATTTATTAAAGGTATAGTCAAATGCTACCTGCTTAGAAGTTACACTAGTGTCCTATTGAATGTGTCTGTATCATCACTTAGATGTTATATTTGTAGTTTAATTCTTAGAGCAAGCAATTCTTTGATTCTCACATTTTGGTGGGCAGTACATATTGAATTCTCAAATATTGACAATTCTGACATTTATTTTTGAAGTGATATAACATTGCTATCAGATGTCTCATTTCTTGCATTGTTTTTCTTCATTTGTCACAAATTTTCTTTCTTAACAAAAAAACTCGGAGTTGTTGAGATACATGCGCAAGTTTGAGATAAAGTTAAGTAAACAGAAATATCACATCTTAATTTTTTACACTGTAGAATAACTACTAATGAAACTCAATCGGTTATCCTATAGATGTCTATGATAGTCATTACTGTTGTGGCCAACGGTTCAAAACGGTCTACTAGGATAAAAAAATAGCACATGCAGGAAGGAAAATATCAAAGCCTTTGATTGTTCTTTGAGCTCATTTTAATATTATAGGAAAGGGAAAATTAAATGATTTCCCCAGAAAAATATACTGATCACTATATATACTTTTAGGAGGCTAACAAAGTATTCAGAAAAATATCTAAATGTAATATATCTTCAGTCCTCTTTCCTGACAATGGTTGTATCCTGTCACTTGTGATATTAAATTGTTACTAAATTACTAATTTCCTAATTTGGCCAATTTATTAAAATACATGTCCAAGTATTAATTTGATTGACTTTGAAATTTCTAACACAATTTGTATATGGGTTGACTGTCCTTCACAGACTCTTTGTACATGCACTTCAAGAACATAAGAATAGGCTGGGCTTCGTGGCTCAGGCTTAATCCTGCGCTTTGGGAGGCCGAGGTGAGTGAATTGCCTGAATCCGTGGGTTCGTGAACCGCTTGGGTAACTTGGCGAGACCTCATCTCTACAATAAATCAAAAATGAGCCGGGCGCGGTAGCGCGCGCCTGTAGTTCCATCTACTTGGAAGGCTGAGGCTGAAGGATGGCCGGAACCCAGCAGGTCGAGGCTGCTGTGGCCGGGAGTGGCCACTGCACTCCAGTCTGAGCGACAGAGTGACACTCCAACTCAAAAAACAAACAAACAAAAAAACATAAGAGTAAAGAAAACTGTCTCAAAACACACACACACACACACACACACACACACACACTCACACTCACACTCACACACAGAGACCCACCCAGAACATAGGTAAAATATTACAGGAATTGTCTTCAAAGCATAAGCAACATTATAAGAAAGTAAACAAAATCCTAAAAGTTTTTATTGTTTGGTTGGTTTCTTTTTGAAGTCAAACAACAACTAAAAAGTAAAGCAAACATTTTTCAGTTTTCAGCCTTGGAAAACATTTCTTCATCTCTGTTACCCCCAAAAGGAGCTTATTATTAAAATTTTCTTGTTAAAATGATTACCAAAGGATTCATGAAGTAAACTGATATTAAGTAAATAATGAGATAACTTTTTAAGTACAATGAATTAAGAGGGAGGTAAATATGTATATACAGTATATATTAAAATACAAACAAAAATATGAGTGACAAGCTAGAGTATAAGAACAAGTATACACTAAAATGTTAAATAGCAAAAAATTTTAAATAAGAAAGGGATGTTTGGAGTACTACTATGTATTGTTTGACATAAACAATGATAATCTTAAGCTATATTAAGTCAAGTATGTCTGTTAAATTTTTAAAGGTAACCATAAAAACCTATTTAGGCAACCTACTTAGGGGAGAAAAGGAAACGCAGTCACCACAAGAGAAAAATAAAGATGCCTGGAACTAGAAAGTGAAATTGCACAAATAAATACAGCTATTTAAATTTCACAAAATAATATTGACTCAAATTGTCATTAGCAAGTGAGTTAGAATATAATATGAAATCAAATCTGAATTTATTCAAACCTGCCACTGTTCTAGGCAGCTGGAGATTCAGTAGAAAACAAAACAGTCATAAGTAACTTGCCTTATGGAACTCACAAGCTAGTGGAGAAAAAAATAAAAAAATAAAGTGAGTAAAACATGCATATATTGTGTAATGGAAAATGCAATGAGAAAAAGTATAGTAGGATGGTGAAAGAAAATACAAACTGACTTGTTTGAAAAATTTCAAAAATGTCCTCCCAAAGATGATATGGTTATTTTTCTGTGTTGTAAGAATAAAGTTTCAAATAAAAGGATGGCTAAAAATATACCTGACAAATGCAAACAAAGAAAAAACAGGTGAATGCATTCGTAGTTTACAATAAAGACTTTAAATTTTAGTACCCCCCAACCATAAGAAATAAAATTTTTAAAACTTTTAAACTTTTGTGCACTAGTTAGAGTACTTTTAGGTTCAATGTTTGCAATCAGTTATAGAGCAAGGAAAATGTAAAAATTATATTTCAAAACTATGACTGTCAAATCTAATTTAATGAATATTACGTATCATGATTAGAGAACATAAATTATTTTTATGCTTATTTGAAACGTTTACAAAAACTGAGCAAGTATTTGAGGATGAAAGAAACACAACAAACGCTAAAAATTCACTGTGAAATAGATGAAACCTTCTGAACACATAATAGGAGACCTAAATGACTAGGAAAATATTCTATATTCATGAGTGAGGAGCTATCAAAAAATTCAATTACTTGCAAGTTAATCTGTATATAAAATGCATTTCTAATGATATCCTTATAGTATTTTTAGGGATCTTTACCATTTATTTTCAATCTGTAAAAATACTAAGGGCAAAATATACTGAGAGAACTACAAAATATAAGGTAAGGATGCAGAAATGTTTGGCAACTTGTGTCAGAGGAATGGCATAAAAATAAAACATCATGGAGCTTTTAATAAATTATGCAAGGTAAATTATAAACATATGGCACAATATAAAACACATACACATCATATCCCTGTCTCCTTGTTTTACATATTCAGGAGCAATTTAACATTTTAAATAATGCTGAAAACATGTATAACATATAAATTATACTCACATGACTATAACCTAGAAACACTGGTACATATGCACAAAGAAGCATTATTCCATAAAGGACACCCAAATCTCCATTGAAATAACCTGAAACCCTATTCCTATTTGAATATACAGATGGTGCCAAAAAACATGTAGATATATTTTAAGAAAGAAAAAAAACTGTTATTGATATAACAGTATTTAGTATTGCAATACTTAATATATATATGTAATACTCAATATATACCAATAATAAAAGATAAATACAAGTCATGTTTGACTTCTGCAATTCCAAGGGATGATCAAAGTGGTTACCATCAGCATCCAGACACTTCTGATTATGGTGAACATCTCTTAAAACCTCTTAAAATATCTCTACATTTTTTGTCACTCTTGCTATAGCTATATACATATATATTGACTTTACACAGATTAAAGACTTATACGACATTAAGAATTAAGTAGTAATATTCCCCATAATGCATTTTTTGCGTGATAGTATATTAATTAAAATTATCAAATTCAGTGTTGTGGTTTCCTTAAGGATAACTAGAGATCCCTGAATAAAAAAACTCATATGTTATAAGGTCCTCTGGTATCAGAAATCTTCCGGTCACAAGGTTTGTTCAACCACATAATAAATCAAAGTGAGTGATCTTTGTATACAATAAGAGAGAATAAAGTAAATAAGTAAAATACTGTCAGTCTAAATTTGATGAAGTTTTCAGGAAAAGTAAAATAAAGATATTAAAATTAATTCCAATTTTCATTACTCTGAGATTTCATTTTTCATCATGTAAAAGTAATTTTTAATCCTTTTTTTCATATTGATGACTTTAATCTTCTAACGTGCACCTGCTAATTTCTGTAGATCGCCGTTCAAATGTTCTGTGAGGGCTGTTAATTCAACATTTAGCTCATATAGACATATTCCTTTACAAATTTCAATTGTGTGTGTGTGTATTTGTGTGTGTGTGTGTGTGTGTGTGTGTGCATGTTAATATGTAAGTATATACATTCTCATATACGTGTTTTTCTCTCTCCTTATATTCCAATTCCAGGTCTCATCATTTATACACTGCCAGTCACTAAAATCCTAAAAGCATATCTTACCCTTTCCTCACCCTAGCTCCCAAATCCAATGAGATGGATTTTGTCTCCAAGTCTATATTACTTCTGTTTCCTATTGTCAAATTGCCTTGATGAGACACTAGAAATAAAATTTATGATATTTCACCAGAATTTTTTTCTTGTTCTCCTCACATGCAGTCTGTGTTCCATCAATGCATTCTTCCACTGTATGCAATCCCCAGATCTGTTTGAAAACACCTTGACTAAGTCTATGTTTTGCCTTTCTAAAGAATGAATGACTGTTGTTATTGTTATTACCATTACCATTTCTTTATCAAGAACCTTGTTAACTCCTCATTCAGGCACATTATATTTTGAAAAGTCAAACTGGAACTTTAATGATTTTATTCATTCTTGTAAATACCTTTTTCTATGCTATCTCCTCTGTTTAGGGATGCAGGGATTGTATGAAATGGTCACCATATCTGCTAACCACCATTTTATCTATTTTTAATGCCCAATTTATAGCTTTATTTAATTTCAAATCTCAACAAAACCACTTTTTTGAACTTCGCCCTTGGCCAAAGTTATTTATCTGTACTAAGCTAACATATTTTTCTAATATATTTTATGACACATTATATTGTATAATGCATCAATGTGTGTATGTGAACCCAACTCATACTTACATATATCTTATCCTCAACTCGTGGAATACTGATCCTCTGAATTCTGAAGCAGAATTTTATATAAAAATGCCCCTCAACTATGATTAAGTCCTAATAAACTCAAAGTAAGTGGTAAATATTAAGTCAAAAATATATTTAATATAATCTATCAAACATCATAGCTGAGTCTAGCCAACTTTAAACGTGTTCAATGCACTTACATTAGCCTAAAGTTTGAAAAACAATCACGTAATGAGGCCCAAACTTTACCTGTATTATGACCACTTGTATACCTAATCCTGAATTATACCTCACATCTTTAAATTTTAAAAAATCTTGTGGCTATTTGACATAATTTATTGATACTGTGCATTGCATCAAAATTGTGATGGTTTCACACCATCATAACATAAAAAAATCCTAAGTCAAATCATCATAGGTTAGAGATCATCTGTATTAGCACTCTTAGTGAGAACATAGTCCCTTACACATATTGAATTAAGTTTATTCACAAAATAATGGTGGTATTGTTAAGTCTTTGTAGATAGCTAGAGTCTGAATGTGTAATCAGATATGTATGAAAAAGCATGAGTTTATGCAGTATAGATCCAGCTGGTAATTCTGCAAGTCAGCTGTAAAATTTTGCCTTAATTGTGAAAGTAGATGCATACATTTCAACATTATATTATCTTTGGTATCAAAATTTCTATATTTTTCATGTCAACTTTATTGAAAGAAAAATGAAGGTGTAAACTAACACTATATTCGTACATAAAGCATATAAAGAAAGTAACTTTTGATAGAGATTGCCAAAACCTTGCACTTTATTCCCAGAGCTCAGACATCATCACTGCCAAACAATTGCTGTGAGTTGGAAAACATTCTGGATATTGATATTCAATATTTTTAACCTTTTGTCAGTAGGTGATGAATTAACTCAGCTCCAAGGCTGTTCCAGTTGACAGTGAGAACTGATTTAACTCATTTCTCACTGCAGGGAGAGGAATCGAATCCAGGGAGAGCAGCCAATAGGAAAAATAAAATGAATTAAAAATAAAATTAGTGCACTAGTACTTTAGCACTGTTAGGCATTCCAGAGACTCAGGGATAATTAACATTCTTAATATAAAATATTGATGCTATGCAGTATTAATGCAGTATCACAGTAAGAATTGACAGTGTTTAATGTTTCATAGCAGCCTCCTAGCTAAGCATGAAACTTCTTTTCACAAGCAAAGGAATTTAATTTTAGATTCAAAAAATATTAACGCCTGTTGGAGAGAATGTTGTTAAATCTTTTTTTCTTCCTATTCTTCCTGTCCTTCCTTGCTCCTATGCAATGAAACAGCCTCATTTTATATTATTGCTTGCCGATTGTTTGTAAACTTGGGTAAATGTCTTGACATCTTGGTGCTTCTTCATTTGAAGCAACAAGTAATATAAATCATGTCATTGTCCTAATCAGCTACTTTACTAGAAATTGCAAAATGTAGCATTCTAATTTGTTTATTCTTTTCTCATTCATTCGTTGAAATCATTTTGTTTTAAGTCCCTTATGCTTTCATCTAGTAAGGTCTGGTAAGACTAAAATGTAGTTCATATAGGAAATACAGAATAAATTCTTAATTTTTTTCTCATTTAACTATTGATTTTTCACTAGAATGAGCTGATGTCCTGGAAAATTCCACTGTTTTCTAATGAGTGTTGTTTAATTTCTCTGTGATGTATTATATATGTATAAAACACACACACACACATATTGTTGGCTTTTATATACTTGGGGTTCTCAATCTTGTAGCTATCAGTCTTTTCAAAGCTGAATTAATTTTAACATACAGCAGGAAGAGCACCTTCATACTGAATCTTCCCATATCTTTTGAATAGTCTTTCCAAACTGTTTGTAGTTTCTGTTTAGTCAGCTCTGGCTGCTAAAACAAATTACCATAGGCTGGATGACTTAAACAAGCAACATTTATTTCTAACAGTTCTAGAAACTGGGATGTACAAAATCAAGATTCTAGTATTTTCAGTTCTGGTGAGGACCTACTTCCTTGTTTGTAGACAGCCTTCTCCTTTCTGTAGCCTCACATGGTTAAGAAAGAAATCATCTCTCTTGTGTTTCTACTCCTAAGAGAACTAAATCACTTATGAATGCTTCACCCTCATGATCTAATTACATCCAAAGGTCCCACCTTCTACCACCATCTCATTCAGGGGTAGGAGTTCACTATATGAAATTTTGGGAATATAAACATGCAGTCTATAACATCTTTTCTTTACATTCAACATTATGACCCAAAATTATCTTACAAAATTTCTTGCCTAGCACCAAGATTTATTTTTCTACAGAAGCAATTATTTCTGTTGTCGAAAGATATTATTGAACAAAATCTGGCTACTTCTTGCTACCTAGTTGCTACTGCTTTAAATTATTTTTTTTTTGCTTAATTTAAAATGTGGGTTAGATACATACATGGTCATCGTACAGGTAAGTGTGGGTACCAATCCCATTCTTATAGTATTATTCAGAGTTCACTTATGAGTGAGTACATGTGGTACTCAGATATTTGCTTCTGTGATAAATCACTGAGTATTACAGACAATAATTCCATCCAGGTTGCTGCAAATTTTGTTTTTGTTTATGGCTGCATAATATTCCATCGTGTACAGGTACCACATTTTCTTTATCCAGTCCACTTTCAATGGGCAGCACGGTTGGTTCTTTGTTTCTGCTATTCTGAATAATGCTGCAATAAACATGTGTGTGCAGGTATCTTTTTAATAGAATGATTTGCGTACCTTCAGATATATTTACAGAACAGGGATTGCTAGGTCATATGGAAAGTCAATTTTTAGATCTTTTAGAAATCACAACACTGTTTTCCACAGAGATTATACCAATTTACATTCCCACCAACAGTGTGGAAGTGTTCCCTTTTCCCTGCATTCTCTCCAGCATCTGTTGTTTTTTGAGTTATTGATGATGGCCATCCTGTTTGGAGTTAGGTGGTATTTCAGTGTGGTTTTAATTTGCATTTCTTTGATGATTATTGAGGCTGAACATTTTTTTCATGTAACTGTTGGCTACCTATATGTTTTCTTCTGAGAAGTGTCTGTTCATATCTTTTGCCCATTTTTAATAGGGTTTTTTGTTTGTTTGTTTGTTTTTTGTTTGTTTTTTTCCCTTTTGGCACATTTGAGTTTCTTGTAGATTCTGAATGTTAGGCCTTTGCCAGATTTACAGTTGGCAAATATTTTTTCCCATTCTGTGGGCTGTTTCCCCACTTTCTTGATGGTTTCTTTTGCTTTGCATAAGTTTATCAGTTTGATGAGGTCCCACTTGTCTATCATATCTTTTATGGCATTCACTTTTTGAGAGCTGATCAGGAATTGGCTGCCTATTCCAATTTCTGTAGGGTGTGCCCTATGTTTTTTTCTAGTTTAAGGTTTTACATTTAGGTCTTTGAGTTATTTTGAGTTGGTTTTTGTGTATAGTGATAGGTAAGGGTCCTATTTCAGTCTTTTGCATGTGGTCAGTCTGTTTTCCCAGCACCATTTACTGAATAGGTTCTCTTCTCCCCATCGGTTATTGGTGGAGGCTTTGTCGAAGATGAGTTGGTTGAGAAATTGAGGTTTTATTTCTAGAGTCTCTATCCTGTTCAATTGGTTTATATGCCTGTTCTTGTACCAATACCAGACTGTTTTGATTATTGCAGCTTTAAAGTAGAGTTTGAAGTCTGAAAATGTGGTACCTCCCACTTTGTTTCTTTTACTAAGGATTGTCTTGGCTATTTGTGGTCTTTTATGTTTCCATAAGAATTTCTGTATTGTCGTTTCCAGGTCTGAGAAGAATGATGTTGGTAATTTAATGGATATTGTGCTAAGTTTGTAGATTGCCTTTGGTAGCATGGACATCCTAACAATATTAATTCGTCCAATACATGAGCATGGAATATTTTCCCATTTATTAATCTTCTTTGATTTCTTTGAGCAGTGTTTTGTAGTTTTTATTGTAAAGGTCTTTTACTTCCTTGGTTAGGAAGATGCCAAGGTATTTCTTTCTTTCTTTTTTTAATGGTTATTGTGAATGGGTTTGTGCCTTTTATTTGAGTTTCTGTCTGTTTATTTTTGGTGTATAGGAATATGACTGTCTTTTGCATGTTTATTTTATACACTGAGACTTTGCCAACAACACACAGGCAACATATTGTTAAACAGACAGAAATTGGAAGCAATTCCCCTGAAAAACTTAACAAGATAAGGCTGCCCACTCTTATCTCTCTTGTTCAACATAGTGTTGGAAATCCTAGCTAGAACAATTAGACAAGAGAAGGAAATTAAGGGTATCCAAATAGGAAAAGAGGAAGTTAAGTGAATGACATGATCCTATACCTTGAAAACCCTAGAGAATCTATCAAAAACCTCCTTGCACTGCTGTTGCTTTTAAATCTTTTTATGAATGAGATTAAAATACACATTAGGAAACAAAAATATAAAAACAAATTGCACTGCTTTCTTTACTCAATTCACATGTTTCTTTTGACATAAAAAATTTATTTTCTATGCAAAATTAACATAATTACGTATCATCTTTATCCTACCATATGGGAATGTACCTGTAATATAATTTTGATATTTGAGTCATGAAAGTGTTTTATATAATCAAAAAGCAAAATAAGAAAAAAAGGAAAAAATGTTTAAAATAAAATAACACAGATGTAACTAATTCTGTATAATTTTGGTG
>CAUYQG010023954.1:0-43877 GCA_963574415.1 Tarsius wallacei | reverse complement strand
AAAAGATTGAAGTTTTCAGGTTAGACTAGATGGGATTAATGGTGGTAAATACCTGTCTGGGGATGGGGAGACACCTCTTATCATCAAGGGTGCCTGAACGAAGCATTTTTGTATACCTAACCCCTAACTGTACCCCACAATACCATAATAAAAAATAAAAATATAAAAAACAAAACAAAACAAAAAACAACAGATTTAAACATTCACTCTACCCAGAATGTTCTTTGGCCAGTAATAACTGCACCAGTTTAGTAAGGGGTTCTCTGACCTGCCCTCTCCCTCTTCCTATGTATCAACTATGGAAGGGCTAGAAATGGCAGCTAGAAACTGAAAGAGGCAGCAAAAGTATGAAAAGAGAGGACAAAGGACATCAACTGTGCCTCTCCTCCTACCCCCCCCCCCCCACAACCCAGTCAGAGGCAGACATGGGCAGAGACATGGGGAGGGAAGGTGCTTGAAATGGAATAAAAGATTGAAGTTTTCAGGTTAGACTAGATGGGACATTTTATTTACTGAAATTGATTGCACTTGAGGCTGATAGGGATTGAAAACCTATGGGACCTGCCTGAGATTTCATCCAGGAGTGAGAGTGCTGTCTGAGAGATCATGTTTGATAAGGCAGTGGAAGGAAGAATAAATTATTTTCTTCTTACATTCCCACACAAGTAGAGATATAAGCAAAACATAAGATATAATGTATACTGCAGGCCTTTGTTAGCTTGTGACTTCAAGTAAGATTGCAGTCTCACCTTATACTCAGTATTAGGACACAAGCCTGCACCAATCCAATTGTTAGAGTTAGTACCCTTGAAAGCATTCCCCTTCCTCAAACTATTTTGGGGAGCTCCCCACAGCACCAGCTCATATGTGCTCCTGAAGAAGGTTTTCTGTTTCTTCCATCTACACTTCTTCATTTGCATCTTCACATAAAAATGGTGACTGAGCTTCCTATGTTCTGGGCACCACACTGGGGCAAGAGGAACAATAACCAAAACAATAAAGTCCCTGATCCCCTGGAAGCTTGCATTCTATCATGGGAGACAGAGAGACACAATCACATAAGGGTATGTAAAGGAGCCCTAAGAATGCGTGAGGGCATGGCACTGGTAGAGCAGTGATAGGGAGGTGATATCCAGCAGTAAAGGAGGTCAGAGAGCTGTCTTCAGAGAAACTGGTCATTGAGATGAGATCTGAAGAAAAGTTAGAGTTGACCAAGGGAAGAGGAAGAACGTTCCAAATGGAGGGAACAATATACGAGTTGAACAATTTTAAAAAGGGCTAGAATACAGAAACTGAGAGGGGTCACTATGCCAGGTGGAAAAGTGAGGAAGAGGCTGAGCCCTGCGCAATTCCATGAGCAAGGGCACTAGAAAGCCATCACAAAGTGTTTTGAGTATGGGAAAAACATGATCAGAATTGACTCTACCCTCAAAATACAACCGAATCTGATCACTTCCCCCATCCCTACTGCCACTAGCCTATCCCAACCCACCTTTACTGATCTCCACATCACGTGATCTCCGAAATCACCTCACAAATGGCCTTCCTACTTCCTTTCTCATCCCAATCCCACAGTCTGTACATCATATCTCAGCCATAGTGATCATTCTAAAGTGTAAAATTGATCATGTCCTCCCTTTGCTCAAAATCCTCCAGTGTCTTCCTGTTATCTTCAGAACAGCATATAAAGTGTGTACTTTGGTCTACAAGGTCCTGTGGGAAATGGCCTCTGTCTGGCTTCCCAAACCCTTCTCCTGCCACTTCCCTCTGGCTCTCACTCTACTCCAGCCCACTGCCCCCCTTGCAGTCCCATGCCCAAGCTGAGCATGTTCCTATTGCAAAGCATTTGCACTTACAGTTTCTTCTGCATGCAATTATATTTTCCCAGAATACGATGTGGCTCTCAACCTCCATTCATTTAGTATTAAATGTCACCTAGCAAGGCTTTCTCTAAAAGAGCACCCTGCCACCTCTACCTCTATTTACTCTCTTTCCCTTTTCTCTGCATTATTTTTCTTTAGAGCACTTGCTAATACTGGACACATTTATTTTGTTTATTTCTGGCTTCCAACCACCTCCACTAGAATAAGCTCCATGTGGACAGGAACTTTATCAGTCTTCTATACCCCATTGCCTAGGACAGTGTCTGGCACACAGTGGTCTTGTAGTGACTATTTATGTATAAATGCATACATGGCTACAAGAAGGAAATTAGATGAGGGTAAGAGTGAGAGCAAAAGGACAACACAATGTCTATTGCAGGTTTCTGGGTTAATGATCGTCAGCGTGGGGGCTCATATCTCAGGAAATATGTGAAAAGGGCATCTATGGAGGTATAAGAGAAAATATAAATGTATACTATTTTAAAGAAATAGAAAAACATTAAGCTTTACTAATATCTAACTCGAAAAACAGTGGTACATAGATGCTATTTCTAAACAAAGGTATGTATATTTGAAGTCTGTGCTCAACATGTGTTAATGATGGTGGTGCATGATCAATTGTTTAGAAATCACTAAAGGACTATGGGAGCTTTGACTAGGATGGTGGAAGCAGGGACGGAGAGCAGTGGACAGATCAAAAAATGGACAAGGATCAAACTGTGAAGACTTGAGGAGGCACTGGCCATAAAATGATGCGGTTAAGGACCTGTGGGAAGGCTGGCTGCTATGCTTAGGTGGACGATAGTGCCATTACCAAGAAGAGAGCCAGGTTTGGGGCACGTGGCAGAGACAGCCAGAGCTCACCAACGTTGGCATTCACCTCTTCCTTCTGGACACCCTGCTTGACTGGATCTTTTGTGCCTTACAGTTAAATGTGGCCATGTCATTGGCCAGAGCCCAATCACATGGCCACATTTAACTGTGAGAGAGATGAAGTGATGTGCATCCCTCCCCAGCTGGCAACTTGAAAGACAGCGGGAACACCTTATTCATGCTCTCTCTCCCTCGCCACCAGCTGGGTCCTGGAGAAACATGAGCCAAAACCGGCCAAAGAACATTTAGACCTGGGCACCAGGACTGGCTTATAATTTGTGGGACCCAGTGTAAAATGGGCTCCTCATTCAAAGGCAGGAAATAAAAATCATACTATTAAAAATCCCAAGTACAAAGCTTCATTTTTTTCTTCTGCAGTCTTGCTCTTGATGTGTCCCAGTGTTTTTAATTTGCTATTTAACAGCATGTTCTCTTGGGCACAGGGGAGCTGTGAGGGGTTCTGCCTTGTGACTTAGTGCATGCGGGCAGATCCGTGCATGACCCACTGGCTGCCAAGATCACCTACCCACCACATGCCAGACCAACACACAATGCCCCAGCCAGAGGAAGGGAAGTTGAACCAGGCAACTCCTCTTCCCATGAGCCCATTATCCAACCCATAGCTCACCCCTGCTGAGTTTCTCACCAAACGTGCCATGTACTGCAAGCCCAGGACAGAGGCAGCCGCAGCTGTGTGCTTCTGCGTGTGGGGCTCTTCTGAGTGTGAGGTCCTTCTGCGTGTGGGATCCTGAGCTATTACTGCACTGTTGGCAAATCCATGAAGTCAGTCCTCCTGGGTATCTTTGTGTTTAGTGAGAGATCTGTGACTTCTGAACCAGGGAAAAATGGCAGCCTTTGCCTTTACTTCCCTAGGTAAAAGGAGCCTGGTTGAGACCGGGAACACAACCTTCAGCCCTTGTTCCCCTCTTCATGGTGAGCTGTTTTCTGAATGCCACATGGGAGACAACTCTAACCCCCAGCTCTCTCCATCAGAGTTGATTCATTCTTACTTTTCTCCCACGCTTTGGAGCTAAACTACCAGCTCCCTCCTTTCACTCCACCCCTAACACACATTCAAAACTTTTTCTGCTTCTCCAACTGCTTTAACTGGATGGTGACTTGCACAAAATTTTAGAGGAGGAGGAAGGCTAGGTTTTTGCTACCAGATCTAGGGAATGGGGCAGGAGAGGGAGGGGAGCACACAGAGGAAGGACAGATAGTGCTGAGAAGGCTGAAGAGGTGCTTCTCACCTCTGTGAAAGTCCCAGGAATTAATGTTCCTGAGGTATGTTTAAACAAAACTTCCTGAAACTCTGAAGAAATTGCCTGGGGGCCAGGGATCATTGTGTGTGGGTGGCGGGGGAGGGGCAGAAGCCACAAAATGCCATTGAAGCAAGGAGAATTTCAGTACATTAAATAAAGGTTAAGAGGAATCCTGGCTACTGTTAATTGCTAATTGCCTACTACTTAAGGACTTCCAAAACAGATCAAAGGAAGAATGTTAAGTTCAGATAAGGCCTTCCCAAACACTCTCCCAGCCGCCCAATGACGGTTTACACACACAGGGAAACAAAAGCAATTTCAAGCAGAGTAAGACAACAACAACAATAATATAGCACTTAATGGCATTTATTACTATGTGCCTGGCACTCCTCAAAACACTTTATTTTTAGTAGCCAGTTTAACCCTCACAACAAATATATGTGACAGTATTATTATTCCTATTTTATAGATGAGAAAACTGAGGCACAGAGGGTGACTTCTTTTGACTAATGGGTTTGTGTGTTGTCATTGTGTACAGAGGACCAATGAAACCAGAAACCTAATCAGAATTTCTAGTATTAAAACTTCATTTTCCAGAAGTAGTTCTGGAAGAAAATGTATTCAACTCTACAGGTAAAGTTTAAGAGGAAAGTAAGCCCAAAGCCTAAAACTACAAGCCTTAAAATATCTCCATAAGCTCTTCTGTCCCATTTCCTCCACTGAAATTTCACATGGGGCACAGTTTCTGACTTGGTGGAAGGCTGGAGCGATGATGTAACCACATAAACTGTCATAGCAAAGGGTAAGGCCTTCCCATAATTTCCATCTGTCCCTGCTCCCGAGAATAATCAGAAAGTTCCCACATGGACTCATTTTAAAACACTTGCAAGAAGCATGCCAAAGATGTCCTTACTCATCGCTGACTGGTGGCCACTCCTGAGCCATGCTTAGCTGCTTCATCAGCATGGCCCTGAAAGTCCCTTCGTACCAGAGCAGTGACCTGCCAAATATAGCAGGGGCCCTATTTTTAAAAAGGTGCAAATGAGCTTGCAGAGAGCCAGCAACTAATGCCGGCAACACCATTTTATAAAAACCCAGGCCAGGCCATCTGTGTAGCATTCAAATAATGCTGAGATGACACAGCAGCAACAGCAACAGCAACAGCAGTGGCAGTAAGAGAAGCTCCTACTTAGCCAGGGCCGCCTACGGGTAAGATCCTGCCGGATGCTCTTATATGTGAGGGGGAACCCCCCAAAAACAGGAATTGTCTTTTGGAGGGCGGGCCCCTTATAGTACACTCAGAATTTGTTCCTCCAGATTGAATGATCAACCACAGCTTTTATCTGGAAGGTCTGAGAAGGTTGTGTCACGATTTACAGAAGAAACATCCCGAGTTGTGGAAAACAGGTAACTGGTTCTTTCACCATGACAATGTACCTGTCCACACTGCACTGAGTGTTCAGCAGTTTTGACCAAAAATGGCATGAACCATGTGTCCCACCCTCCCTATTCCCAGGCTTTTTTTTGTTGTTTCCTCAGATGAAAAAAAGTCCTCAAAGGGAAACGTTTTGCTGATGTGGAAGAGATGAAACAAAAATGGCAGAAGCACTAAAAGGCATCAAAATTGACAAGTTCAAAAACTGTTTTGAGCAGTGGAAAAAGCATCTTGGTAGGTGTATTGCATCAAACAGAGAGTACTTTGAAGGTGACTGCAGTCTAAACATTTAAGAATACATAATTTTTTTTTTTTTTGAGTCGGAGTCTCACTCTGTCACCCAGACTGGAGTGCAGTGGCCGCTCCCGGCCACCGCAGCCTCAACCTGCTGGGCTCCGGCGATCCTTCCGCCTCAGCCTTCTGAGTAGCTGGAATTACAGGCACACGCTACCACGCCCGGCTAATTTTTTTTTTTTTTTTTTTGTATAGCTGAGGGTTCGCCAAGTTGCCCAGGCGGGTCTCGAACCCGCAGGCTCAGGCAAGTCACTCACCTTGGCCTCCCAAAGTGCGGGATTACAGGCTGAGCCACTGAGCCCGGCCTTAAGAATACATAATTTTTTAATGAATAAATTCTGGGTTTTTTGTGGTCCCCCCTTGCACTCTTGTACTTCATCCTGGCAGCACTCCTATAGCACAGGTTTTAGTATCCCCATTTTACAGATGAAAAAAAAAAACAGCCCTAGAAAGTTCAAACAACTATCCCACATTCACATAGCCAGTGGTTCACATGGCTTCTGAGAGTTTCTCACTAAATGCCACTCTGCAGTTCTACATTTCCAGGAATGTGACACTTGTGCTGCTGGATGTGAATCCCAAGTTCACTGAGGACCTGAAAAGGAGACAGGTCCTATTGGCAAGTTGTTGCCCTACACCCTTCAGTCTGTGGAATCAGCCCCTCAGCCATCGGCATGAAAATTCTCTCTGAGTTTGAAAAGGCTAATGAGTTTCAAGAATTGAGCATAGACTCAAATATAAAAGCCAAATTAATAAGATGTCTAGAAAAAATAAAATCTTCGTGACATTGGGGTAAAGATTCCTAGATAACAACAACAACAAAACACGGACCATAAAAGAAAAAATAGATAAATTTGTGTCCATAGAAATGTAAATTTGTGGCTCTTCAAAAGATATCTTTAAGAAAAAAGCAAGCCACAAACTGAAAGGAAATATTTACAAAACTCACATTTGACAAAAAAACCTGTATCCAGAATATAGAACTCTCCCAACTCAATAATAATACAAATAAGTCAATTTAAAAATAGGCAAGACACTTCTTCCAAAGAAAAATACAAATGACCAGAAAGAACTTGAAAAAGTGATCAACATTATTCATTGAAATGCAAATTAAAACCACAAGATATTACTACATACTACATGCTATGCTATACATACTACACGGTGTATGCCATGTATGCTAGAATGACTAAAGTTGAAAAATTTGACAATATCAAGGGTTGACAAGGATGTGGAACTTGTGTACATTACTGGTGAGACTGTGAAATGGTATAGCCGCTTTAGAAACCAGTTTGACATTTTCTTACAAAGTCAAGCATACACCCACCGTATGACTCAGCCATTCCACTTCTAGCTATCTACCCACAAGAAACAAAAACATATGTCCATACAAAGACTTGTACAAGAACGTCCATAGCAGCTTTATTCATAATAGACTTGGGACAACCCAAATGTTCATCAGCAGGAGAATGGATGGACAAATTTTGGTACATTCATGCAATGAAATACTACTCAGCAATACAAAGGAACAAACTACTGAGGCATGCAACACCATGGATGAATCTCAAAATGTTTATACTGAATAAAGGAAACCAGACAACAGAATAGCATATACACGGTAGGATTTCATTTATGTGGCATTTGAGTACAGACAAGACTAATCTTTAGTGACAGAAAGCAGATTAATGGTCTCCTGGAACTGGGAATTGAAATGCGGTTGGCTGCAAATGGACACAATGGAAGTTGGGGATTCTATCTCATGATTGTGGCGGCTACACATAACACATGTGGGTGTGTAAAACCCTTAAAATGGCGTGTTTAAAACTGACACATTTCACTTTATGCCAATTATATTTCAGTAAAGTTAATTCTGAAAAAAGTGTTTTGAGAAAGGGCAGGAATTCAGAGGACAAAGAAGGGGACTTGGTGAGTAGGCTGCAGCAGTAAATGAAGAGACTGAGGTTGGAAAAGAGGAATGGTAGAAAGAGCTCCCAGCCCTGAGTGATAATCTGGCTCTGCCATTTGTCACTCAGAGTTTCAGTCTGTGAGGCTTTGGGCAAGGAAGTTAACTCCTTTCACATTCAGTGTTAAATGCAACAATGAGGGTGGTGAATTTATTCCCAACAGTCCCTTCCAGTGCTAACAGAACATGGAGCCCAGCTGCCCTCAGATTTGAAGACATCCAGAGCTCTCTATTGCTTTTTCATCGTGAAGTCTGACATTCCTGCTGCCTGCTGGCACCAGACCTCTCTAACTGGGAAAGCGTGACTTCTGTGAAGAATGCGGTTGGCATGAAACATATAGACTTCGCTCCTCCTGGGTTCCTGCATAAAAGGATCCTCTTTTCCCAGTATGCATGCCTTCCCCTCTCACAAGAAGGACAAACTATTTTCAAACATAGGAAAACTGTACCTGTCTGCTTGCGCTCCCACTGTAGAAGGTCCCAGTTTCAAAGGCTACTGTTAAAGGTGGATGGTATTCAGTCACCTGTACAGTGATTCATCCATTCATCCACTA
Organism: Tarsius wallacei; assembly: GCA_963574415.1. NCBI lineage: Eukaryota > Metazoa > Chordata > Mammalia > Primates > Tarsiidae > Tarsius > Tarsius wallacei. Next base: position 35,613 of record CAUYQG010023954.1, on the reverse strand, counting down.
ATTCATTCGACAGACATCTTTGAGCACCTGCTTATGGCTAGGCTTACCATGGGGAGCACACATGCCCTGCCAGCCAAGAACTCAGTCTCACAGGGCAGGGAAGGGCAGAGGGCTACAGGCAGCCTTCAGGCCATTACAGTCAGGTATGGCAAAATCCCTGAGGCACACATCCCCCAGGACTTCACCTGCCCCTGAGGTACATTCACTTCAAGGAAATTCACCCTGAGCTGGGCCCTAGGCTGCTAGGGCCTACTCTGCACCAAAGAAAGCCGGAAATGCCTGGGAACTTTCTTTTCCATTCCTCTTAACTAATAACAAATGGGTGGATAAATATTCCAGCTCCCTTGCCCCTGATTTGGGGCAATACCAAGGTGTGGGCTTCACTGTTTCCAAAGCTCTGCTTTGGGACTGAGCCAAAGTTACCCACTCTCTAGGGGACTTGGCTTAAAAATGCACCCTGGCTCAGCTTCCTCCCCTTCTGTCTCCTGCTTCCCCACTCCCTTACCAGTTACTCCTGGAAACACTTCCTAGTAAATCACTTACCCAAGAATTCTCACTTTAGAGTCTACTTCTGGGAAGCCCAACTTAAGACATGCTCCCATTGTGGAACACTCAAGTGAAGCTGTGGAGGCCCCTGGGTGAGGCACTGGAATCAGATCAAATTTCTAAGAAGGAGCAACACTGGTGTGTGGCTGTGTGCCTGTGCACGTGTGTACAAGTACGTGTGTGTGCATGTGTGTTAGATGGAGCTGGAAGAGCAAAACTGTAAGCAGAGGGAGGAGCAGGCCCCAAGGCCCCAAGTTGTGGTAAATTTGAGAGACAGCAAGTCGGCCAGTTTAGCTGGAGTATAGTGCACACAGGATGTGGGGAGATAGGAGGCTGGAGGAGTCTGTAGACAATGGAGGTCATGAAGATCTAAGTCACATTAAGAATTTTATCTTCAGGGCAATGGTAAGCCATTGGAGGGTTATACACAGGGTAGGGACAAGACTAGATTTACTCTTTAGAAGGGTCACTCTGTTTGCAATGAAAAGAACATGTTTGAAAAGAATAAAACAGGAGTCCAGGAACAGTGAGGAGGCTTTCACAAACATCTGAACCAAAACTGAAAAGACATAATAAGAATGGAGTGGTTTCCTATAAGTAGAATCAGAGAAAAATAAATAAATAAAAATAAAAGAATGGAAGACCATGGAAGAATTCAAAAGAGGTTCCAAAGTCATAATCAACAAGACTCAAGTTTTGACTGATTGAGTGAGTCATCTTATAGAGGTGGTGGGTCAAGAAACAGAGGGGACAGAAACAATTCCCCTACATTGTCACAGGTCCAGTTCCCCAGGAAGCAGACTCTGATTTGGAGGCTGGCAAGCAGGAAGTTTATTGGGAAGTGCTCTCAGGATTGACCATTGTTGGGGCAAAGGGAGAAGATGAGCTGTGATGCAGTCACACAAAAGTCCTCGGCCAAACTTACAGGGAGCTCTGGAGCCCAGAGAGTCCTGCAGAGTTGGCCTGAGTCAGGGCAAGAAAGCTGGGCCTCTGTCCATCTATGTCAATCAGCCATTGGATGCAGAAAACACTGGGGTATAGAGTGGCACATTGGGTGACTTGGTTCTCTTTGGCTTCAGGCAATTTTTGGAAAGGCGTGACAACTGAGCCATCAGCTGACACCCTCTGAGCAGCTGAGGGAGTGGGTCCTCCCGTCCTAACAGGGATGCTGGGCGGCATAACACAGCAGCCACAACAGACTTTGGAGCGTGAGATGCTTGTGAGACTTGCAGTGGGAAACATCTGGAAAGAACCTGGCCCCCCTGTGTCTGGATCTCAGGAGATTAGATGACCTGGGGAGCAGTTAGACACTGGCTCTTGGCCTCTTTGGGGTCATGGATTCTTTTGAAAAGCTGATGAAGACTCTCCACACTTATAACTCTAAACATAGACTTGTAGGACATTTTAGAGGCCTGCCTCAATTTGAATTTTCCCAAAAGCAGACTCTAGGACAAAGATTTAAATGCACAAGATTCATTTGGAAGGTGATCTGAGAAAACATGGAGAGGGAACAGAGGAATGAGTATATGAGCAGGGAAAAGAGAAAAGCCAGTAAAGGTACATCAATGACCAGGTGGGCAACTGGAGCTCAGTCCTGCTGGGGCTTCTCTGAAAAACCCTGTGGAACGTGCCCTAGAATTATCCCACCCAGATGCAAGGAAGCTGAGACATTTGCCCACCATTCCCCATTCCTCACTGGTTGAGGGGCACCACTGGAGGCATTAACTCTCTGACCCTTATGGTCACCCAGGACCCAATCTCCACCCTGTCCCTAAACCTTGCAAGCCCAAGAACAGCATGACCCAGTACATTATATACATATGTACACCAACTTAATTTAAGTCAGAGAACACCCTCAGACAGACAGATGCAGCATTTGCAATAAGAAGCCACCAGATTGTCCCCAAAGGTGAGTGCCCAGGGGACATGGCTGGGGCACCACTAACACCTGCCACAGAGTTTGTAGTTTCCTGATTCAAAATTTTTGCCAGACAGCACAAAGGAACCCCAAGTTGGCAGAAGATGTGGGCAGAGAAGTAAGAGAAAAACCAAATCAAGAGATAGTGGTCAACATACACAGACATCTAGGATACCCAGTTCCTCCAACTGGGTCCTCATTGGAGCCACTGAGGAACTTACTGCTGTCAGTGAGCCTGGTTTTTCTATAGAAACTCTGAGCTCTCCAGTCCTGATACTTCCTGTTCTGACAACTCAAAGCCCAAATGAAAAGCTGGGGTTGCCAACTGTTAGAGAGCAGTTTGGGAAATGAGGGTGTAGCTTTCAGGGGGCCAGGATGGAAGCGGATATTTAATCATTTAAGGGTTTAGTGATGGGTCTGGAAAGTGTATAGAGGAAGCAAGACCACTTGCCTTGGGCCACAAGGATGCCTTGATTCAAATGTCATTCAGCCAGAAGAGGCAGAAAGCAAAACAAATTCTTCAGCTGTCATTTTGCATGAGGCTTTTTACATGTAAATCAAATGGCATTTTCCATCAGTCATAAGTGTCAAAAGCCCAGAAGTCTGCAGCTGTTATTCTGCCATATTTACCCATTGACCATTTGAAAGCTGATTAAGTTCCTTCCGGAAAACAAGATTCGGAGTCCAAGTTCCAAGTTCAACCACTTGAAATGTTTGACTTGAGTGGAGCCATGAAGTCTCAAAAGTGGCCTTACAAAGGGAGGTTTCCTCAAGTTTGGGCTGTTTTGGTTTTTGTGGTTATTGTGGTTGTTGTGTTTGAGTTTGCTTTTTCCTCAAAACACCTCTGCTACAAACAAATTGCCCTTGGGCAAGGAGCTGTCGACCTCAGGGGACAAAACGCAGTGCACACACATCTAAGGAAAGGTTAAGAGGGACTCAGTAACCTTGGAATAGTCTGGAAATGAGCAATGCTAACAGCAGTTCCTTCCCACAGTGGACGCTGAGTAAACAGATGTGTGGTGGCAGCTGCTATCGCTGATATTATGTAGGCAAAACCCACTGTGACCATTTCTTCACACTTGGGAGAGACGGATGGACTGATATGGCTGATATGTTTATTCATATATTCATGAGATTATGAAGCCCTTGAGGGTGGAGATTATAAACCCTATGGCCCCTACCCAGTGCCCCTATGTTGACCCAATCACAGGCATGTGTCCTTCAGATTGCATTCTAGATAGTTCTGCAGATCATTTTGTGAAGATTTGGATAAAATTTTGTGAAGATTTGGGTAAAACAGGGAGAAGATCACAGATTAAAATAAAACAGCAGAGCTCCTGCATTGTTCTCCTGTCTTTCTACTGCTGAGTGATCTCGAATGAATTACTAAATTCCTCTGAGTTATGGTTTTTCCAACCAGAAAATGGATAAATCACTCCCTGTTTACAAAGTGTTCTGGTAAGACAACTGGAAATGTAATCAAAAGTTTATCAAGTGAGATCTCTCAACTAGAATAAAAATTAAACCATGACGTTTTGGATAAAATTCAATATTTTGTTAGTCAAATTCCACTGAAATTATACTTAGGTACATTAACTTAATTTAAGAACTAGTGGCAAATTATATTACTATTTGACACATAACTGCTCTGCATAATTATTCAATCAGAGCTCCCCTGAAACAAATTAATGCTGATGCAAGCCAATTTTTAAAAATTTGAAATAGTTCAAGAATACAGAAAAGTCTCAGGAATAATATAATGAACATCCATATACCTACCATCCAGCTTTGTTGAAGATTCACATCTTTCCATATTTTCTTCACACATTTTTTTAAAGAAATAACACATTAGAGATTCAGTGGAAACTCTCTGTATGTCCTTTCTTCATTTCATTCCTTTCCTTCTTTTCCCAGGAGTAAGAACATAGAACAGATGCAATCTGTGCTCCATGTCCCATGCCCTCAGCTCACCCCTGGGTTCAGCCATGCTGGCAGTATTCCACCTCCAGGGAGCACCTCAAGTTTCTGCTTCTCTATTCAAAGGCTTTTCTCAAAACCCTCAAAAGCACATCCAACCTGTGAGGACAGTTACGTCCAGGAAGTATGGAGGAATTAGCCAATGGAGACCGAGCTAATGTGTATATAAAAAAAGACCTTAGGATGGACAATTCTCAGAGGTCCAAGTGGAGTTGCCCTTTTTGTCTACAGCAGTGATGTCAACAACACACCCTTTCTTGGCATGTTCTTTTTTCTTGTCTCCTTCTCCCTGCTCCCTGGGATTACTTCCCCATAAACACGGAGTACCCAAGTTCTGGTCTCAGACTCTGCTGTGAAGACACCCAATCTAAGACATGCTGTCCTACAATTTTATACTGCTTGTGGGTAGGCATGGTTTGATATTTTTATCACTGATGCACCTGCATACATCCAGAAACCATCTTGGTATCCTTTTGCCTGTTTTAAAACCCTATACAAAATGGCATCATACTACACTTGTTTCTTGTATTTGTGACTTATTTACTCCTTTTTGTAGTTTTCCAGCACATGGAAAAGTAACCAGGCACAAAACATATTTGGTTTCCAAATGTTGAACAGCTGTATTATACCCAACTCACTAAACTTATATGTTAAATCTTTCTCAATTCATAACATGTTAACATCTAAAGGTACTTTTGAAATTGAAAATCTAAGTACAGGGTAAATTTTCTAATTAGATGCAAATGTTTATATGCACAGAAGACGGAGAAAATATTTTAGCAAAAGTATTAATTTCCTGGGGTAAAGAATTACCTTGTGGCTCTGAGTGAAGCACTGATTGTAACTGTCATGTCCTAATAACAAAAGCTTGTGATACTACAGTCCTTTGCTGTTATGATGCCATTTTACATGTCATATTTCAGGCAAAAGTCTTAACTCTGAGAGGCTGTTTGATTTCTCTGTTTCCCACACATGACTAGCCCAGTGTCTTGCACATAGTAGTCACTCAATAAATATTTGTTGAATGAATATATGAATGGCTTATTATTTTATTCATGAAAAGATTGAGGCTCCCCCCAAATAAAAGCATCGAGTATACACAACTGATTGGTTGTGGAGTGGGAAGTAGAACCCAGGTCTGGGAGCCAGAATTTGATTCAGAACATTTTGAAATTTATATAGTATGTTTTACTGAGCATCTTCTGTAATTAGTGGATATACTAGTCTCAGTCCAATAATTAATTTTGTTCAAGGACCAGTTTATAAAAGCAACAGGATAGAATATTTTCCCTTGACATGGAATGCTGCCAGAATCCAGGATATAACCCAGTCTTCATGGGAAATGAACTACTGACTCCTTTTTTACTCTTTTTAGCCTTTGAAATTGAGATATAACATAGATACAGTAAAATAAAAAGAAATCACAGCTCTATGAATTTTTATATTTATTCACCATCAGATAAAGATATAGAATATTTCCAACAATCCCAAAATTGTCTTCATGCCCCATCTCAGTCAATACTCCCTTCCCAAGAGATAATCACTAGACATATTTTCTCACCATAGATTACTTTGCCTGTTTGGAGATTTCGTATAAATGGGATAATACAGTATGTATTTTTTGGCAGCCAATTTCTTTTACTCAATATTTTGTCTATGAGACACACTGATGTTGTTTCATATATTAGTAGTATCTACTACTTTTTCATCACTGCATGGTATTCCATTGTATGAACATATCACAATTTAGTGACCACTCTACTGTTGATGGATATTATAGATTGTTTTTAGTTTGGGGCTACTATGAATAAAACTGTCATGAACATTTTTAAACATGTCTTTCGGAGGATATAAAATGCCCATTTCCATTGGGTACATAACCAGAAATGGAATGCTGAGTCATAGGATTGGCATATGTTTCACTTTAATAGATGCATTACTTGGGAGGAAGTCCCTAACCTGAGTTAAGAGTTTCCCTAACCTGAAAAGGCTGACAGGGAGAAAACCTCCTGTTCCTAAATGGCTCCTCATTAAAAACCATACAGTCTTTGATTGGAAAGGATCTTAAAGAAGTAATGACTTGGTCCTCCACATGACATCTGTGTCCCTTCATAGCAGACCTAAGCTGGGCCACTTTTGAAGCAGAAGTCACTACTTATGGGAGACTTAGACAGTCCTGCCTCCTTGTGGCTTCTACCCACTCTTCCCTTTATATCGTCCATGCCACAAGTATGACAATACGTACTCATTTGGTTTGTGGCTCAACCCTAAAATCTTTCTTTTGGCACTGAGTAGTAGACCAGAGATGCCTCAGGTAAGAGCTAAATCTGTTTCCATCTGAAGATGGATTAAGGTTCACTGCTTCTATCAGTGTTGATGAAAAGTCTGATCTAACTAAGCAGAGGTGTTGCACAATGACAGGTTAGAAAAGTCAAACAGTCTAGTCAACTATTGATCATCTTACCGTTGGTGCCACTTATTATAAACCCTCAGATCCTTTGAAGTCCTTGGAGATTATCCAATCCAACATTTATTCAATGCCAAACCCCAAAGTATTTCCAAACCTCTGTTTAAGCACATCCAAGGAAGAGAACTTAGTTCATCCTGAAGCAACCCACCCCACGGCCACACAGATCCATTTGCTAGAAAGTTCTTTTTTTCCTTTTAGCTTAAAGCTGCCATCTTTTAATTTCCACCTGTTGATCCTTGTTTTGGATTCTGGGGTTCTTGAAAATAAGTTTATTTTTTTTCACTTAGCCATTACAGGAGCCCTTTGTGATACTGAAGAAAGCTGACCTCAATCAATAGGTGAATATAAAAAGGATGCAAGCAACAGCAAGGGACTTAGGAAGAAGTAAACACTGTTTCCTGTCTTAGACTATAATTTGTGGTTATGTACTAGTAACTTTACTAATTTAAATTTTGCTATGGCTTCACTGATCATCAAAGAAGCATGTGCAGGCTTCTATTATGTGCTAAGGCCACAGTGACATCTTCCTTCTTTTAACTCAGTGCCCTTGTACTCTGGCACCTATAGAATCTGACCTATGTACTGAGCTCTCTGGGCTAATTTGGTTAGCAGTCTGGTGTGTGGTAATATCGACCAAGCATAGCTTTTGTGGGTAAATTAACATACCTAAAAGCAGTGTGCTGGTCTAGCCACTTCTTTGAATCTTGGTTTCCTTAACTGCCAAATTTAGCTTTTAATTCCCACTTAATAGAAATAGTTTAAGAATTAGATATACTCATGCAGGTGAAGTATTGGCACATGCAAGGTAAACAAAAGATACTCAATGATGTTCTCTTCCCGAATGCTCCTAACCATTGATACTCTTAAAATCATGAATGAAAAAGAAACCGCCATGAAAAGAAATGGCAAGGTGATACCATGGAAAGAACTATGAAATTGTCTTCCTTTCTAAGTCCAGGTTGCTAATTTTAACACTGTGAGGCTTTAAACTAGTGATAAACCTTGAGAAAGTCACTTAACTTATCTGAACCTTATGTATTGAAAATATTAAATGAGATACTTTGTAATCTTAGGTGTAACTTAAATAATCTATATCCAGGATACCATCTTTCTGAATCCCTACCAACAAAGCTGTGCAAAGACACTAGAAATTTCTCCGTCTTTTGTCTCCAAAGTCAACTCTATTGGAGGCATTTTTTTTTTTTTTGCCCGGATTATCTATCTAAGTACCTCCATATACCCCTAAAAGTTTTTGGTGCATCTTATAAGACACATTTTACATCTTAAGATTATCCATGATATGGAGACTTCTGACATTCTCAGAGAGTGCCATGGAAATTCAGCAACATTTAATATTTATCAACCTAATTTGTTTATAAGAAGAGAAGTTTTCAAACATACATAGTTCTGGTAGTGCTCATGGGTTGAGCAGGACAGGTCTGGACTGTGAGGGCAGCTTAATGTCATGTTCAGGTACATGACATTGCTGACACAATGGTTCTGCCAACTGTCTCTCTGGGTGGAACTATCCTTGACCCCTGGCATGCAGTTGGTAACTTGACAGCTGGGAATATATAACCCTGGGCACAGTTGAGATGATAACTAGCCAAGTCCTTGAGGGACTCTAAGACAATTCATCGCACCCTCTCACTGAAAAATTTCCAGCCTTAGTCGTAAGTCCCATAGTTTGGCGTGTATGCCTGCTCAGTCCATTTATTCAATCAGCAAACATTTATTGACAGTTCTTTCTGTTTCAGCTGTTATACAGGAACTGGAAAATAAATCAGATTGCTTCCAGAGCCTGCAGTGTACATTTCTGCTCTGGGTTTTCCAGGGAACTGTCTTTTTGAAAATAGGTGCCCCATTCTAAACCCTTCCTAACTATGCCAACTCTGCTGGGTTGAATATTTAAGAGAGCAGAAATTCAGTTTCCTCCTCTGCATAATCCTGATTTATTTCTCAGGTGCCATTTTTCTTCCAGAACTGTACAGAGGTAGTACAAGTTAAACCTTCTGGACTCTGCTAACATACCACAGCTTCCGTCATCCAGGGCATGCCAGTGTTAGACTGGATCTATTTACATATGAGATCCTTGATTGGGGCAACTCATCCATGGGGAGGACATTTGTTTATTTCACTAAGCCAGACATTTGCTAAGAAAGGCAATAAGAATGAAACCAAACCAAACAACTGCAGAGCTTAGAATGAATGAAGAGGCTGTGGGGGAGAGGGGGAGGGAGGGAAGGGAGGGGAGGGAGGGGAGGGAGAGGAGAGAAGAGAAGGAGAGGAGGCAGTATAAGTGATCTGAGGCAGTATCCCAGCATCCTAACAAAAAGAGGAGCACGCTCAGGGTCCTGTTGCAAACTACAAAACCTCACTGATTTGAGACTGAGGTTAAACAAGCCTGACAAAGTGGTTCATCAAATCAGAGGAAAACCTCACATCTATTGGATCTCAATAATTCCCAGACCAGCTTATTGTCAATCCCAATCAATTCAGCCCACCACGTGGCACTTTTGTCTTTCCACACTTGCCTCTGCCATCTATCTATTGGTGGCTTGACTTCATTTCCTGAAATAATGTCACTGTTCCTGTCATACCGGCCACTGGCTATCTGCTGGGAATCCTAAAAGCCCTATAGGTGGTGAGCGGGACAGCAACTGGTGACTCTCATTTACCAAAGGCCTTTCTATTTTTAATTTTTTGGAAATATTCCATGCGAAAGTTTCCTTTCTCTCCCTCCCACCCTCTGTGGTATTTTTAGGCCATGCAGGCTCTTCAGAACAAGCATCTAGCTTGCTGGGCACTGCAAATAGATTTTCCCCTTACCTGCCAGTCATGGTGTACTACAGGCATGAGTCATGTGGAGAGCTGGTCCTTTTACTCCAGGCTTTTACATGGGCTTGCTTCTGCGTGCTGCTAATCTGTCCAGAAATCAAAGCTATACCTGCCTCAAAGGGAAGACCCTGGCCCACAGCTGCCTGCCAGGGTTATTATGAAGGCCCATCCATCCGGTACCAAGAGCTCACTGGAAGCAACTGGCAGCAGACAGGGGAAAGCCAGAGATCAGGGATCTGAGCAGGGAAAGGCGATTTGGGTGAGAGGAGGGTGGTAAGGGACACAGAGATCAGGACTTGAAAGATGAAAGCACCCTGGGGCTTCTGCAGTCATGACTGCTTTTGGACAAGGACAGACACAAGAATTAACAGAGATGCTCTGTGAGGGAGTCCAAAGGTCCACCCAGCACAGGGTATCCTCTGTCAGGGGTAGCTCAAGAGCTTCTATGGGCAAGAGAGAGAGGGTAGAATGAACTTGTGAGCCATTCTCCTCTATATTACCCTCTCCATCACTCCTGCAGGTCCAGAGAGAGGCCTTGCAGCTGCCTGGCTCTCCGTCACAAACTAGTAGAAAATAGTAAATTATAGAATGTATTAGGACTGGTTCTCAAAGTATGGTCCCCAGAGCAGCAGTATCAGTGTCAGCAGTGAACTTGGAAGAAATGCAGTGTCTCAGGCTCTGTCCCAAACCTACAGAATCAGACATGGGAGTGGGGCCCCGCATATTGGGTTTTAACAATCCTCTAGGAGATTCTGATGCACATTCAAGTTTAACTACCACTGTATTAGGAACAACAAGGAAAGGATATACGCTGAAGAGTCAACTGAGAGGTTTTTTTAAAGTGTGTAAGAGAATAGGACAGAAATATTGGGATTTGTAGTCACTTTTAATACTACTATTTCTGAAATGAAATGGAAATGAATAAAATGAATGCCATCCATCAATATCTAAAAAAAGCAAAATACCTTAGACCAGATAAAAACAAGAACACATTTTAAAATTAATGTTACAATGTTAATGAGACCCTATATGATGTTTCCCTTGGATGTCGGGGTGGATTTTCAGTTGAAAAACTGTCTGTAGCCAGCTGAGGCCAGTACATGGTGTTTTGATTATGAAAAGAACATCCTCAAAGACCATGCATGCCTCAAATTGCTGAGCCCCCCTAAAGACTGAGCTTGAAAAGTCACATACATATATTATAGTGACTATTGATATTTCTAAAAGAAAATCTTGCAAGGACAAATTTTAAATTAAAATTCTTGAATGTCCAATAGAGTAGAATAAGGTAGAAGACTCCTCTCCTCACTCTCAGCTCAAGGCCTTCCTTCTCATTTACTAGGAAGATTGAAGTCATTAGAAGTGGAACCCACTTGAGCCTACCTTCAACTGTCCTTACCTCTCTACATTCCCTTGTGCAGGACCTTCCCACAATGATAAGGCCAGCTCCTTCCCTTGTGCCCTGGACTCCCATTGGCTGTTACTTCCTCAAAGAACCCTCTCCTACCATCATCAATTTCCTCTCCTGACTGGGTAGTATCTGCATAGAAGCATCCTGAACATTACCCACCTTTAATAATTTCTCTTGAACCTATCGTTGCCTCCAGTACCAATTCATTTCCCTGCTCTATTTTATAGTTAAACTAAAATGAAATACTTTCATGCATGGCATAACAGCGTTTTGGTCAATGACTGACAGCATATATGACAGTGGTCCTATAAGCTTATAATGGAACTGCAAAATTTCTATGGCCTAATGATGTCATAGCCACCGTGACATTGCAGTTGTCATAACATTGTGGTGCACACATAACCTTTTCTATGTTTAGATACACAAATATTTACCATTGTGTTACAATTGCCTAAAATATTCAATATAGTAACATGCTATACAGGTTTGTAGTCTAGGAGCAATAGGCTAGACTGTACATATAGCATAGGTGTGTCGTAGGCTATGCCATCTAGGTCTGTGTAAGTACAGTCTATGATATTCACACAACCACAGTATCACCTAATGATATTTCTCAGAACGTATCACCATGAAATACATGACTGTATATCTAAGCTTGCTGTCTCCACTTTCTCTTCTCCTAGTCTTTCCAGATCCCATTCCAATCAGGCTTCCAGCTTTATCCACTCCACTGAAATTATCCCCTTGTTGGTAACCAGCAACTCCCATGGTGTCAAACAATGACCCATGCTCCATCTCATCGGGCTGGGCATCTCAGCAGCATGTGACATACTTCCCACTTCACTGGCCACTCCTTCTCTGTCTCCTCCCTGAATCCTCCCCCTTTCTTCCTATCCTAAATTTTAGAATGCCCTAGGGCATTCCTTGAGCCTGTTGTCTACTCTATACATACTTGCCTAGGTTAGCCCATCCAGTCCCACAGTTTTCAATATGATCCATCAGGAAATCCAAAAAAATATCCAGGGTCCAACTATGTCTAGAAACCTCCATTGCCACCACTCTGTTCCAAGCCCCCATCATCTCTTACCTGAATTATTGCAGTAGCTTCCACCATTGCCTATTTTCTTTTAAGTTGGTCCTTAAAAGGCAAGTCAGATCATGTTGCTTCTCCACTTGATACTTCCTCAAATTGTCGCAGCTCACAAACAATAAAGTATAAATCTACACCTAGACCTGTAAAGCCCTTCATGACCCTACCCTGCCTTCCTTTGGGACCTCATCTCCTATCAACTTCCCTATCATTATTAGGCTCCAGCTGTCCTGGCCTCCCTGATTGTCCTTAAACCTGCCAAGTTTTCCCACCTCAGTACGTTCGCATTTTCTCTGCCTAGAACACTCTTTCCCTGATACTACATGCCTTCCTTCCTGACTTCATTCATGTCTCTATTCGCCCTCCCAGACAGACCTTTCCAAAACTCCTTATCGAAATTCATCCATACATCCCTAATCCATCCAGCCTCACATCTATCCTTCTACCCCTGCATTATTATTTTTTTCATAGCATTTATCACTACCTGGTGTGTTATACCTGCCTTCCTCATATAGAATATAAGCTCCATGTTCCCCAGTATGCAGAACAGTGCCTGGCATCTACAGTCTACATCAATGATTCTCAAACCTGCATGTATACCAGAATTACCCAAGAAAGTTACAAAATCTAAATAATAATAGTTCGTGCTTATTACACACTGGGCAAAGGCAGCTGAATTGTCTTTTCCAACCAAAGCTGGTGATAGAAAGATCCACGTGATGTACCCAGGGCTGCTAGAGTCTAGGGAACAGCACAGGGGTGTTAATCAGGCCTTGCTGTAATTGGGGTACAGTGGACAGCAGTAGCCCATCCTCTAAGACTCCAGGGGCTTCCATGTTACTCACAAAAACCTTTCCAATCTACTTGTTAACATCAGAAATCCCTTTAGTAGAGGATACAAAAGCTGCTTAAAGTGCAAACACTTCCAGAAGAAGCATAGATATTAATTGACAATAGCATGTTTGATCAGAAAAGCTGAGCCTTTCTGCAAAGAAGGGTTTAGTAGGAGAAGGGCAATACTATGATCTCAGCTCTAACTCCCACTAAACCCCTAAAAACTATTTAGCATCCATTGGAGTTGGCTCTACTGGTTCCCACCCTTAGTGGAGCTCATGATGGCTGAGATACTTAATTCACTCAAAGAGTTACAATAAGCATGTCATGGTAATGATTTACATTTTTCTAAGTCACTCCTTTCTTGGGGCAGGAGGTTTCATTTAGCTCAAGCAGAATTGGCAGGTCTGGCCCGCCCTTTTGTCCCTCCTGTGAACCAAAGCAAGGTTTTATCTGCTGATGGCCAGTGTAAGGTGTTTGTATCATTCATTATTTCAATCAATAATTATTTACTGGGCCCCTGCCATGAGTCAGAATGTAATAAAGACAACTTGACAGAAGTTCAGGAACTGGTCCCTTCCTGTGTGTATCTCCTTGGAAAATACCCCCCTTGCTTTACTCAAACTATTTTTGAAGACCATCTCTTGAAGACTGCCTCCCAGACCCAGATTTAGGGCCATGCAGGAAAATCTGTTGTATTTTATCTGAAGCTGATGGAAACGCTATCACTTCTCCCTGCCTCTGATACTCTTCCATCTGTTCATTCTTCCTCCCACACATCTCTCCCTTCCAGCTCCTGCTCTGAATGCCGGCAGTTCCTGGAGGACTCTCCAGAGCCTGGCCAATCTCTCTGGGGCTGCGGCGGCTTCCTGTCCTTGTCGGCCTGGCTTTTCACATATAGTTTCCTTCTTTATCTCCTTGTGGGTCTTCCTGTGCTCACTGCCCTTGCAGATTCGGTGTGTGAGCAGAATTGTAGCTACTACTTGGAATGGGCAATCGAGTGAGCTACAGCTCCCAGACCTAGTGGGTTACTTTCTTTCTTAGGAGATGGAAACAAATTATTCCAGAACAATCTTTCTTTTGTGAGGCAGGTCCTGCCATTAGGTTATATCCAGATAACTTTCCCAAGCTCTATGTTTGTACCCCTCTCTCCTCATTTTGCCGTTTGGCTTTTTCTCAAGGCTGCAGAAGGAGCTACAAGCCAAGCCCCAGGCCACAGCTGACCACACCTGAGCAGCTTAGGTATCCCTGACATTATCTGGAAACTGAAAGTAGAGCAGCCATCTTGGGTCACTCTCCACAGGGTACTGCTTGTGCTGGTGACACTGACCACCATGTATTGTGTACTTACAACGTGAAAATTAGACTACCAGGTACTTGACACAGACAACCCCATTTAATCTTCTCAAATTCTCTAAAAAATAGATATTGCCTGGAAGTGTGATACCTCCCACTTTGTTTCTTCTGCTAAGGATTGTTTTGGCTATTCGTGGTCTTTTATGTTTCCATATGAATTTCTGTATTGTTTCTGGGTCTGAGAAGAATGATATTGATAATTTAATGGGTATAGCATTGTAGATTGTCTTTGGCAGAATGGACATCTTAACATTGTTGATTCCTCCTATCCATGAGCATAGAAAATTTTTCCATCTGTTTGTGCCATCTATGACTTCCCTGAGCAGTGTTTTGTAGTTTTTGTTGTAAAGGTCTTTCAATTCTCTGATTAGGAGGCTGCCATGGTATTCATTTTTGGTGTGTGGTTATCATGAATGGGCTTGTGCTTTTTATTTGGTTCTCTCCCTGTTTGCTGTTGATGTCTAAGATTGCGACTGTCTTTTGCATGTTTATTTTGTACCCTGAGACTTTGCCAAAGTTCTTTATCAATGCAAGGAAGTTTTTGACAGATTTTCTTGCATTTTCAAAGTATAGAATCATATCATCAGCAAAGAGAAATAACTTGACTTCTTTTTCTATTTGGATACCCCTGATTTCCTTCTCTTTTCTGATTGCTCTAGCTAGGATTTCCAACACTGCACTATTTACAATCACAAAAACATGGAGCCAACTGTGCTGCCCATCAAAACTAGAATGGGTAAAAAAAAAAAAAATGTGGTACATATACACAATGGAATATTATGCAGCCATAAAGAAGAACAAAATTATGACTTTGCAGCAACGTGGATGGATTTAGAGTCTATAATACTCAGTGATTTATCATAGAAACAAAGAACTGAGTACCACATGTTCTTACTCATAGGTGGCCCCTGAACATTTACCATAATACTATAAGAAAGGGATTAGCAGTAGCCATGGGAGGGAGGGGGAGCACATAATATCAATAAGGGTAACTGGTCTCAAACCAGGTGAAGTGGGAGACCAAAGGGAGGCTCCAACTTCACCTATGTGATGATCACTTGTATACCTAATCCTTAATTGTATCCCATGTCTTTAAAATAAAATAAATAAACAAAAAAGAGAAACAGGAAATCAGAAAATCTTAGGTGAACACACATAATGCTAATTTTGTTAAATGTTTATGTGATCTCAGAAGATTATCAAAATCTTTTACCTAAAAATAAGGTATAGTAGATAAAGCTAGCTGAGTAGCAATTTCAACCTGAATGCATTCATTTTATCTTGAACATCTGGTTATAATTTCAAGGAATACTTTTAGTAAAGATTATCATAAAAAGCCTTAATGCAGTGTTAGACTAAAGAAGAATTATCTAAATTCAAGATAAAATTCAATGTTTATACTAGCCACCCACATAGTCAAGAAGCAAATGACACTAAGGTAATTTGCCTGTAATAAGTTCAATGCCTCAGGGTGCTCCTGGAACAACACAAATTATTCAGTGAAAATCTATTATAACTATGACTGATTAATATCCAAATATGAGTCTGTATAGTATAACTTTGGAAAAAGATATTCGATACCTGGCATCAATCATCAATCACCGTATTAGCAGAAATCTATCATCCCATCAGTCTAAGAGCTTTGGATAAAATGCATTTGATGAATCTTAATGAATAGCAACCTGTATGCTCAGAAAGCAAGTAGAAGCACAATTTTATATCAAATAAAAGATACATTTAACATTTACTTATTAAAATTACTTTTACAATTCTATTATCTTCCAAATCTGTTATATAAATATTAACACAGCACTAACTTTGTTTTACTATCTAAGATAGATATTATTTACAATTCCCATGCTTATTGGCAAAAATATGAATGCATAAATATAGCAAAATTCTTATTATGCTCATTTTATTGAGACAAAAGTGAGAATACAATCACTCATGAGTAGCCACGCCACTGAAAAACACATATACCCTGGTTCACCATGTTTCCCGGTGTTTCATGTAAACTAAATTCCTAAAAGTTCAGTTGTAGCAAGACAAAAAAAATACCATATTGACATCCAAGCTAAAGGAAGAAGACAAAATAGTCAGAAGAAGGTCTTAAAGTACTTTCATAACAAAAGACACAAAATTAACAAAGCAAGGTAAGCATGCTTCGTACCCCTATAAAATGGCAACCAAACTCAAAATAGACTCCCACTGCTGAATGAGGCCAGCTGTGGAAAGATCCAGTACTCCGTGTGATTCCCACTTACCCCACGGTCTTTTCTTGAACTCAGCTGAGCCATAATCTTTGTCTTGAATGCGTTATGACATGAATTTCCTTGATCTTTGCACATTTTGCCTGTTTCTCCATCACTCAGAAGTCTCGATATTTTCAACAAGCTACTGTCATGCTTAGTTGGTTTTGCTTAAGGTAAAAAAATCCAAGATTTATTTAAGTTTTTACTTATTCGTTAGAAAGTTAATCTCTTATTAGTTTTTCTAGTCTTTTTATGAAGAGTATTTTTATAAACATGCTAGTTGCAAAGCTGCATATGATTTTAGTTGTCTACCTTTGACCCTGTGTTTTCCATAATCCTCTTTAATTTTAATCCAGTGATTCTGCAGAACGTGAGAGTTTGTTTTTTGTTTTTGTTTTTTTCTTTCAGGAATGTTCATATTGTGTTATTGCAGATATGCCTAAAAGGCACACACATAAAATCATTTGCTGGGTGCCTTCACCATCTTTAACTTAAAAGACCAGAGTAACCTATATCTATTTATTTTCTGCCCCCGTCTTACCTCTGACAAGTGTTTGTGCACATGCACACACACACAGACACACACGCATGCACCCGTGCACACAACAAGCAAGATAATGACATAAAATCTCTGAATGCCATAAGGTATATTAAGAGGATTTGTTCATAAATTTAGCACCATGGTAAGCATTTATATAAGTAGATTAGGACATACTTACAGGCCCCTGGGAGCTTGCATCCTCAGAGCAGACTCAAATATTAACAAAGCAAAATTCTTCAAGGCAATTGCATGAGGCAGTGGAATTTTTTGTCAAAACAGTTGCCTCACTTAGGAAATATCACAAGAGTTTAGAGGAGATAACTGGGGCATGGGGGTCCAAGTGTAAGTTCAAATCAAATTAAATACAAACTAGAGTGACTAAAAAAACTGAAAGAAATGGAAATATATCCCATCTTCCTGAGCCTCAATTTTACTTAATGGTAATTTAAAACTTTAATCTTATCTTTGTGAAATATGGTTATGTGTGGAAGTCAGGTTCCAAATATGTAGGATAATTTTGAAGAGTTATCTGTGTGGCAAGACATTGCCATAGGGGCCTGACCACTTTTTCTGCCTCCTCCTTTCATTCATGACTCGTCTCATTCCATTTTTTAATTTTAAAAAACTTTTGTAAATAACAAATTAACAGAGTATTTTACCAAATGCCTACATTTGCATCATTCATCTAAATATTTTGTCTTGCCTCTTTTAAATCACTTTAGAGGAAATTTAACGTAAGGAGTTAATGCCGCCTTTATATTCCACTATGATGAAAAGCATTCCCTCCCTCCACAGAGATGACACATCTTCCCAAAGATAGCACATATACTTTTTGTCAATGTCTTCATGCTGTTATCCACATACAGAGAGTCCCAAAAAAATGTATAAACATTTTAAGGAAAACTGTATACACATTTTAAGGAAAACTGTATTACAATTGTAATACTCAATATATGCTGCTAACAAATCACACTTGGTAGATGGTTGCACTGTACTGTCCTGCCTGTCACATGGTGATGCTAGCATTCATTTGATGAACGCCATCTTTTGAGCGAAATGTGTATACATTTTTGGCGCTCCCAAGTATATATTCCTTAATAATATGTAGTATTGGTTTTGGTATTTTACAAGTTCTTTTAACAAGAGATTATTTTATGTAACACTTCACAGCTAGTTCATTTCCATTTGTTATGTATTTTTAAGAATTAACCTGATTGATATATGGATCACTAAAATATTCCATCTTATGAATATACCAAAATAATTTTATCTCTCCTGCCTTTGATTGACATTTTTCTCTATTGCAAACAATGCTTCTCAAAGAACTTTTCTGTCTCCTTTGGCACGTGTGCAAAAGTATCTTCAATTAATTCCTAAAGGTAGAGATGACAAATCATGACTTCAACTTCGATAGATGTTAGCAATTGTTCTTCACACTGTTGATAGCATCTATGCCACTTCTCCAAATGTGTTGGTCTCTGTCTTCCAGGCATTTCAGCCTGACTATGTTTATGTGGGACTGCGTGAGTAGTTCTTGCCAATAAATAGTAAACAGAAGGAATGTGTGCTTTCTGCCATTTTTAAGGGTGTAAGTTATTTCTCATTTTTAATTTTAACTTTAGCTTTTTGGCTTTAATTTTTAGTTTTATTCTTAATGTCTTGATAGCATATAAGACGGTTGAGAATTTCTCCATTTGTTTATTGGCCATTAGGGTTTATCAGCCATGATGGTTTCAACATCAATGAATTCATATCACTGCCAATTTTTCTATCGCATTGGCTATATTTTCTTCATTGTCATTAATTCTGAATCCTGGGTATACATAAATTGACCATTGGTATCAACAAATTACCAATGTTTTCTTTTAGCCTGTGTTTTATCTTTTAATTTGTGTAACATATTTCTTGTCCTAAAGACTGTTTTAATGTACTTAAATGCTTAAACTTACTTTTTTAAGACTTACACTCTTTGCTTACTTAAAATAGATTTTCTTACCTCTCTCATAAAATGTTGACTCATAATTTTGCTTTTTTTCTTACTTTGAGTGTTTCTGTAAAGGTAAAAATTATAATTTGGGATATAGAGCAATATCCTTATTCCAAAAATAATTAGACTTGTAGTCAAAGATACATGTAAAATTTGTCTTACACAATAGATTTATTTTTTAATTGTGCAACATTGATAAATCAAAATATATTTTAAATTTTTGAGGATATTGCATTTATGAAACCAGTATTAAAATTTTCAAAAGTATAATACCATCTTTTAACTTTTTAATCAAAGGAATTTTAATTTCAGGTTTTCTAAAATTAAAAGATATGGTCCAGAATAGAATAGAGTGAGCCAAATAATATGACTTATTATTAGCAGTAAGACTATATAAAGTCAGAAGAACATTTAATGACAATCATTTCATCATTTTATGTAATACTTCACCCCCAACCAACTCTTATACAATCATTGCTAAAACGGATACTCAAAACATTCAAAGAATCAACAGCCCCTTTAAAAAGTGGGCAAAGGACATGAATAGACACTTCTCAGAAGAAGATATATGGGCAGCCAATAGACACATGAAAAAGTGCTCAACCTCACTAATCATCAGAGAAATGCAAATCAAAACCACATTGAGATACCACCTAACCCCAGTAAGAATGACCATCATTAAGAAAACAAACAACAACAGATGCTGGCGAGGATGTGGAGAAAAAAGAATGCTTCTACACTGCTGGTGGGAATGCAAACTAGTGCAACCTCTTTGGAAGACAGTGTGGCTATTTCTGAAAGAACTAGAAATTGACCTTCCATATGATTCAGCAATTCCCCTAGTGGGAATATACTCTGAGGAACTCAAATCATTCTACAAAAAAGATACCTGCACACATATGTTTGTTGCAGCTCTATTCACAATAGCAAAAACACGGAACCAACAGTATTGCCCATTGAAACTGGACTGGATAAAGAAAATGTGGTACATATACACAATGGAATATTATGCAGCCATAAAGAAAAACAAATATATGGACTTCGCAGCAACTTGTATGGATTTGGAGTCGATCATACTCAGTGATTTATCACAGAAACAACAGAATACCATATGTTCTCACTCATAAGCGAAACTTGAACAATTATAATACTATAAGAAAGCATTTGGCAGTAATGGGAAACTGTCAGGGAGGGATGGGATAGATAGTTGATGGAAACTGCTAGAGGAGGGAGGGGCATACCTCATCAACAAGGGTACCTGCATAATCAATGTCTGTATACCTAACCCTGAATTGTACCCCACATCTTTATAATAAAAAAGAAAAAATATTCAAAGAATCAACAAAATGGAACTTATGTGAACATTAATGCTAACTGAATAATTCAGACCAATCCTCTGAAAAAATATTTAAAAACAAGGACTAATTTGTTTAATCTTCCTAAAAGTAGCAACAATTAAGTAAATATTTACCAGGCCAAAAACTAGAAGAAACAAATGAAGAGAGACAACGCCAGCTCTCAAACCTTTTTTTTTCTCTAATAATTTTTTTTTAAGTTATGGGAGAAAAATCTCAAGACGTAGATAGGCTTTGGTGATAATGCAGAAACAAGAGAAAACTATTAAGTTTAGGGTGCACCTGGAATTTGAAATATTTGAATGTTATTTGTAATTAATCTCCCTCCTTGATGCACAAATTCAAAAAATTAGTCTTCATGATAAGTATGATGCAATTAAACTAGCCCTCTCCCAAAGCTGCAATCTAGCTTTGAATCATCTGAGTGATCAGGAATTCATAAGCCTTGAACTTGGATTAAAGTGTAATACGGGGAAAAGATGTGCTTCGGTAGACAACTATGTATTGTCTAGAGCAAGAGTTGGCAAATCGTAGCCTCTGGCCAAGTCCAGCCCATCCTCTGGTTTTGTAAATAAAGTGTTATTTGAACATACAATCATTTATTTATATGTTATCTGTGGCTACTTCAGCTCTACTGTGGCTAAGTTGAGTAGTTATGACACTACGGCCTGCAAAGCCTAAAATAATAACTATGTAGCTCTATATAGAAAGAAGTTTGCCCATTACCTTATTCAGATACATTGGAAGCTTTTGTAGAACTAAGTAAGCTATAGATAATTGATATCAATACACAAATTATTGTCTGTCAACACACACACTCGAGTTTCAGTCAATTTATTTCCCCCCTCACCCCTCACTGTGGATGAAGCTTGTTTTATCTCCATTTGCACATTCATTTCCATATTCCTGATCTATAAATATGTTTCCTAGAATCTCCTTTGAGCTGATTTAACATCTTACCAGCTTCCTAATTAATGAGCTAAATAAAACCTTTTCACATGGACTCATTTTTATAGTTGTATGAAAATCATGATGTTAAATTCCTTTTGAAATTTATTTTTTGACAGTGTTCTCAGATTACATTGTGACTCTTTGAGGTTGAGCTACATCCTTGTGTAATAAAGTCATTCTTAGTATATATTGACTTAATGATGAAATATGTAAGATGATTTGGTTTCTTCAGGCCATTTTGCTATATTGGTGGCAATTTTGCCTGTAGTTTCGTGTAGAACTGGCAGACTTCAGAGGGTTTACATCTCCACACATAGACAGTCCTACTATTTGTAGTGCAGTCACATGCCTGTGCCCTTTAAAAATGAAAATTCTGGCCAGGCATAGTGGCTCAGCCTATAATCCCAACACTTTGGGATGCCAAAGAGAGAGGATTGCCTGAGCCAGGGGGTTCGAGACCAGCCTGGGCAACTTGGTGAGACCTCATCTCTACAATAAATCAAAAAATAAGCTGGGTGTGGTGGCGCGTGCCTGCAGTTCCAACTACTTGGAAGGCTGAGGTGGAAGGATCGCCTGAGCCCTGCAGATCAAGGCTGCGGTGACTGGGAGAGTACCACTGCCTTCCAGCCTGGGCAACAGAGTGAGACTCCTACTAAAAAAAAAAAAAAAAAAAACCCCAGAAAACAAAAACAAAAAAAAGAACTCTCAATTTTCAACTACCATAATAGAAAGTCAGTAGATATTAACAAAATTAAAAAGTTAAGAAAGAATGGGGCCAAGCGCAGTGACTCAAGCCTGTAATCCCAGCACTTTGGGAGGCCGAGGAGAGAGGATTGCCTGAGCTCAGTGATTTGAGACCAGCCTGAGCAACTTAGTGAGACCTCCTTTCTACGATAAATTAAAAAAATAAGCTAGGAATGGTAATGCGTGCCTGTAGTTCCAGCTACCTGGAAGGCTTAAGCGTATGGATCACCTGAACCCAGCAGATCGAGGCTGCTGTGACTGTGAGTGTGCCCCTGCATTTCAGCCTAAGTGACACAGTGAGACTCCAACTCAAAAAAAAAAAAAAAAAAGAAACTAATAGAATGTGTTTCACGTAATTGCCGTCCAAAGGACAAGTTGGAGTGCTTATAATTGCATTTGCTGCCTTATTTAGTCCTACTTTGAAGGAAACATTCTCTGTTTGAACTAAATCTTGCATTTAAGTTTTAAACATTCGACGATTAGACACGTTTTCCAATGACTTGCTTCTGGTTCTGCACACTTCAAAATGTGTTTCTTATTTACAACCAAAACATATCCAATGCTGTGTGCCAAAGGGAATGATATGCTCAAATAGGTGACAACACTGAACTATACATGAACGTGAGTATGAATCACTCAGATATATCCCCTTGAAAACAAACCAAAGGTATTCCCATCTCTACCTCCCGTTGACTGAATCCCAAAAGTGTCTAATCCATCCCACCTGAGCAGTCATGTAACAGAGAAGAAGGCAGAATGGAAGAAAGTGCAGTCTTAACTAAATTGCAGTTAAAATATTTTACGTTTTAACACACTGCTAGGATTCTTCATGAGATGTGCAGCAAAATGTCTCTGGTGGACTCTTGATTCATTCATTTTATTCCTTTGCTAGCTTAAGGCCAGTACTTTGTGGAAATGTAATTAAATAATGATTGGTGGTTTCGGAAAAAGGATGTTTCAGATGTCATTACATCTTAATGTAATATAGGATGAAGAGGCACAGAAAATGACCAAGATCAAGCTTTATTTGATCCTCCCTTATTTTATTGCAAAAGTTAAAAGAATATTTTTAAATGAACATTTTCATTTTGCCATAGCATAAAGGTTTAGCCCCAAATAAAACACTCCATCTGGTTCCTGAAACAAAGAAAATTTCAACCTTCTCAAATAGTCAACAATACTACATGGAAAATCAAACTTTATAGCCCTGTGTAAGGCGAGGGGAAATAGTGGTCCCAACTATCTGATTTAGGTTTCACCAAAGAGCTCTCAAAAATAAAAATTGACCTGATTACTATACAGAGACCTAAAAGTTTTCTGAATTATTTCCAGGTACACAGTTTCTATGAGACTGTGTTGGTAGCACTCTATTGTCATAGAAATCATTATGCTGAAGGCTGGGCACTGTGGCTCACACCTGTAACCCAGCACTTTGGGAGGCAGAGGTGGGAGGATCACTTGAGGCCAGGAGTTTAAGCCCAGCCCGGACAACATAGTGAAGCCCTGTCTCTACAAAAAGTTAAAAGAATAAAATAGCCAGGAATAGTGGCACATGCCAATAGTTTCAGTTACTTGGGAGGCTGAAATGGGAAGATTGCTGGAGCCCAGTGGGTAGAGGTTACAGTGAGCTATGATCGTGCCACTGCACTTCATTCTGAGCAACAGAGAAAGACCCTGTTTCAAAAAAAGAAGAAGAAAGAAAGAAGAAAAGAAAAAGAGAGAGAGAGAGAAGGGAGGGAGGGAGGAAGGAAGGAAGGAAGGAAGAGAGAGAGAAAGAAAGGAGGAAGGAAGGAAGGAAGGAAGGAAGGAAGGAAGGAAAGAAGGAAAGAAAGAAGGAAAGAAAGGAAGAAATCATTACTCCGAAGCCAAATTGCAAATCAGTGAAATTATTATTGCATCACAAGGCTTCTATCCCTGTGCATAGATGGAGAATCAGTATTTTATTTGATCTTTTCTTATCACAAAAACAACATCATTAGAGTATATTCTTTTTTTTTCTAACTGCTTAAGAGCAACTGAGTGTTTAGTATCTTAAATTGCTCAATTTTCCAATGATTTCAATGGACAGATGTCCCACTGTTTTTAATGCTCACCCACCGAATTCAGATAGCTTCTTTATATAAAAAGATTTGTATCTTCTCTCAAATATATGAGAATTAATGCTTCACATGAACACATTTTGTTTAATAGGAAACCCGCAAGCTCTGCTGAGTCTCTGAGAATACTTTCAATCAATATAATTTATGAAATTAGAAAGAACACCCTGGGCATTGAGAATATTGTTCTCCAAAATTCATCTTGTGCAACCTATCAGTTAAATATATGTGCTTTCAGGTATAAGTTATATCATTATGTTCCATGAATATTCATAAACTGAATACATATAAAATACTTCAGGGGTATCATATTTAACGTACATATCTAATTTGGCTCTCTCCCCAAACCTCAATAAATAACAGTAAAAACATAATTTGAAAAGTCTTAAACCACAAAGAAAATTGGATCGAGGACCACAGCAATAAAATGTTGGAAGTTGGAACATACCAAGACTGGTGGCACACAACTTAGCAGACCTAGGAGAAATTAAGGCTAAGTGTGAAAAGACATTTAAAAACATCCTGATTTGTGCTGCAAAGTTCCAAAAAGGCTAAGAAATTTGAGAAACCAGAAATTGATAAAAGGGAGGAAAATACAAGAAACTAAAATTAGAGAGGTTTTTAAAACATTTCTGATAAGTAAGAGAAAAATTCCCAAGAGCCTTTTTCTATTCTGGCAAATGATTGATAAACAGTAAACCAGGCGTGGTAGCTCATACCTGTAATCCCAGAACTTTTGGAGATCCAAGCAGGAGAGTCACTTGAGGTCAGGGGTTAGAGACACGACTGGGCAACATAATGAGACTCTGTCTCTGCAAAAAACAAACAAACAAAAAACCCCCAAAATCAGCAAGCACCGTGGTGGGTATCTATAGTCCTAGTTACTTGGGAAGATGAAGTGGAAGAATCTCTTGAATCCAGGAGTGTGTAGTTGCAGTGAGATGTGATTGCACCACTGTACTCCAGCCTAAGGACAGAGAGAAACCCCATCTCTAAACAAAACAAAAAAGATTGATAAATAGCAAATTGGTAAATCTTTAAAAATAAACGCAATTGCTTCTGAGGAGGGAAAATTGTAAATGAGCTTTGTGAACCTCAGAAATTAATACGATGCTGGGTCTAAACCTAGTACAAAATTAAAATTTTAAATATCAAAATAATAAATCCATAAATGCAAACAGAAGTTTTAATATTCTTTAATAATAAGACATGTACCCTCCCTGATTTGGAGATCACTAATATCGAGAATGAACTGGAGGAAGTGAATTAAAGATAGAAATATCAATAGTGGCACCATCCTCTAGAGTTAAGAAGAGACACTGACATCACTGCACTAGACCTCAGGTGCATTTTACGCTCATCAGAAAAGAAGGGAAGTCACAGCTGAGGTCACACCCGTTTCCACAGAAATGCCCAGGTCACTCGAGAGACAAAGTACACACCCAGGTTAGGCTGGTTCTCCCCTGCCTGGGGTGAAGAGTTATACGGAGCACGCTGCCTTCAGCCATTGTCATCTCAGATCAGGAAGGGCCCCAGTATCCCAGCCCTTCTTATCTCTAACCTACTTCAGCCCACAACAATTACCCACCTTCAGTCCACCTGGAGTCATCTGAGTAACTGACCTTTTCTCTTTGTGTCAGTTGCTTCTCCACCTCCTCTCTACCCCCACCACAACCCCACCCCCCGCCACTTTTCCTCTTTTGCATTCTAAGGTTGAGGCTCTGATGTCACTACAGCTACTGATGTGACATCTTCTCTTGGCTGTCCTGTATGTAGCTCATACTCAACAAATACTAAATTATCCTCCAGAGGCTCGCCATCCTACTTAATGGTAGTTCCAGCTTTCCATTTCCTCATATTTCACTTGAGGCCATGTTGACTCTTTTCTTTCTCTCACATCCCACATTCAATCTGCCAGGAGATATGATGGGTTAATTTTAAAACATATGTGCAATTCTCACCCCAACTACTGCTTCCAATTCGGACTTTGCAACCATCCTTTCTTCCCTGGATTACTGCCATAGGTTTCTAATAAGTTTCCCTGCTTTTGCCTTGCTATTCTTTTTTTATTGTTTCTCTATTTATTTATTTAGAAACTGGGTCTCACACTGGTCATCCAGGTTGGAGTATGGTGGCATGATCATAACCTTAAACTGCTGGCCTCAAGCTTTTCCTCCATCTCAGGCTCCCAAGTGGTTGGGGATTATCGGCATGTGTCATCATGCCCTGCTAAATTTTTTTTTTTTTTTTTTGGTAGAGACAGGGTCTCAGGGTCTGTAGTCTAGGCTGGTTTCAAACTCCTAGTCTCAAGCAATCCTTCATCTCAGCCTTCCAAAGTGCTAGAATTATAGGCATGAGTTCCTGTACCTGTTCATACACTCCAGTTTTAACACAGCAGTCACACAAATTCCTGAACCAGATTGTGTCATTCTTCTACTCAAAGCCCAGCAATGGTTCTCCATATCCTGAATTATAAAGACCCTGTTGCCTTTCTGAATTAATCTGTCCCCTGAGGCCTTTATGGCCATGCCCAGTCATTGCTGTTGATCAAAGACAATAGGTATGCCTTAGCATTAGGGCATTGGCTCTATATCCACTGCCTGGACCATTCTTCCCCAATATCCACTTGGCTAACTCCTTTAGCCACTTCAAACCCGTTCTCAAATAACATCTACTAAGGAGCTTCTTTTCCACCATTTTATATACTTTTTGCGTTCTGACAACACCTTCTTTCTCCACAGCACTCACAATCACATGTCCTGCTTATTTTTTTCTTTATTCATTAATAATTATCCCTTTATAACATACAAAATAATTGAATTATGTGTGTGCCTATTAAACTTTTTGCTTACTGACATCTTTGTCATTTAGTGTGTTTTTTCTTCTATTGGTGTGCAAGCTCTACAAGGCAGACATTTCCAGTTTGTTCAACAATATTTCCAACTGCCTAGAGCAGTGCCTGGCACACAGCAGACATTCAAGAAAGTAATCTCTGAACGGATAGATTGACATTAAGATTGTATAAGCTGACAGAATAAGATATGTAAAACTCATGTGGTGATGGAAGGAACCTAGCTGGGAATTCCAATAAAATATATGCTTAAAAATGTGTGAGTTTAATAAGAAAAGATGAGATAGGAGAGCTTCTCTTTACAGACCAACTTTGAAATAAAATGGACTCACCTGGCAGGTGGAATCATGGGTAAATCTGCAATTCCAATTCCAAAGTTTCATACCTTGTTCAAATTTCTGGTTGTCACGCAACTTCTCAGCCTAACTGAACATTTTTAAAGGATGACAGATTATACATTTTCATTTTCCAAGTTTTTGATGATGAAAAAAATTTAGAAAATTATTTGTCATATAAAAACCTGTTTTTTGTTAGGTATAAATCAAACTACCTACAAGTAAATGGAGTAAAATGTGAAAAGTTCCTCTTTATTTTTTCCTTTCTCAATACTACTGCCTTCTGCAGGTGAAATTATTGTCAACAGCTTGATAAGTATTATTACAGACTATTTTCTAGGTAAACTGAGCATTTAAACCAAAAATATTCATCTTGAGAATTGACTCTAAAATTTTCCTTAAATGATATCATTGATTTCCTAGTGGTTAATCACTTTTTACTCTTAAAGTTTTAAAATTAAATATTAATGACAAAAGTAATCAAATCCTTAACAGTGATATTTCTGTGTTAAAAAATAATTCTCATATATTTAACACTTTAAGCTTATGTAACTTTTAAGACCCTGTTTCTTATTGCAGTTGCAGGTTAGTTGACATGTCTATAAGAGACATAGTTTTATATTCATAAATTTAACTTGAAATCCCACTAGGCTTACAAAACATTTAGATATTAAAAATTTGAAATCAATCAAATAATAAGTTTAATTTATTAGGTTACCATCGTATAAGCTGACGGAATAAGATATGTAAAGCTCATGTGGTGATGGAAGAAAACAATTCCAACAAATTAGATGTTTAAAAATGTGTGCGTTTAATGCAGAAAAGATAGGCTATCTCAGCAACTCACCCAACTCAACAATCTCACTAGTGGGTATAGACCCAAACAGCATAAATTGTTCCATCAAAAAACCACCTGTTTTTGTTATTTGTTTATTGCAGCACTATTCACGATAGCAAAAACATGGAACCAGCTCAAGTACCCACCAAAGGTGGACTGAATAAAGAAAATATCGTACATATATGCCATGGAATACCATGTGGTCATACAAAAGAATGAAATCACGTCATTTTCAGTAACATGGATGCAGCTGGAGGCTATCATTTTAAGTGAATTATCACAGAAACAGAAAAATTGAATACCGCATGTTCTTACACATAGGTGGGAACTAAACACTGGGCACACAAGGAAATAAGGATGGGAACAACAGACACTGGAGACTACTAAAGGGAAAGGAGAGTGAGTGAGAGAGAATGAGGATGGAAAACCCATCCCCCAGGTACAATGCTGGCCATGAGGGTGGAGAGGAGTGAAGGAGGAATGGGCTTCGGGTCAGAAGTCCAGACCTCACAATTATGCAATATACCTATGCAACAACTCTTCATATGTACCTCTTTAAGATAAATTTTAAAAATTGAACTTCACCAAGGAATAAGTTGAATTTATTATTCTTCCAATAATTATTCTGGAATGTGGGAATTTTATTTTTCTCTTGGGAGAGAAAAGTGATACCCATTAAAACAAGAATCAAATGTATTAAAATTATAAGTGATTTTTAAAATATTAAAATATATTATATATATAAATTACTTTGTAAAACTGTCTTTAATATAATCATTAAGATGCATTAGATTTTCCAGAAGAATAATGAGATACGTAGTTAAACTTAAAAAGCTTAATGATGAATCGAGGTTTTAGAGATTTGCATTGAACCTTTTTTTAAATTTCTATAGCTTTAAGGGGTACAAATTATTTTTGGTTACATGGATACATTGAATAATGGCTAAGAAGTCTGGGTTTTAAATATACCCTCCACTCCCACCTGTTCACATTGTACCTGATAGGTTATTTTTCATTACTATCCTCTTCCCACCCTCCCCTTCTGAGTCTTCATGCACTAAATTTTTAAGAAATGAAATATTAAAATAAAAATAAAGTAGCTCTGAGCTAATTTTTTCTGTGCACAAAAACACCCAAAAGGACATTTTATTTTTAAAAAATTAATCTCACATTGAAATAAATGAATCGAACAGAAAGTTGTTAAAGAAACAGTAATTTGTAATAGTAAGTAAGTAAGAGGAATAACTCAACAAAACATTTTTATTGGCATTCTCCTCCACCATATCTTACTTTCTCCTGCCTCCCAGCATCTCTTCCCAAAAAAAAACTACTTGCACCAAAGTCCTGACAGATTCTGCTTAAAGGGAAAGGCAAAAAATAGCGCATAAAAATTCTCTCAAGAAGAAGACTTTTATTTCCAACCCGACTTAAGGAACAGTGACTGAATTTATATTTACCTGACACAACAAAAATCCAAACGAGAAAAAGAGTTTTCAAGATACTGAACATCAGACAATGAAAGACAGTGATCCCTAAAAGACAAGAAGCAAAGTGAACTGTACAGTTTCCCTAGCTCACCATCCCAAAAGAGATTGAAGCACAGAGAACAGCAACTCAGGGCCTAGAGGTGTTCCTGAGTTCAGGAGAGGATGGAATTTCAGGAGGGCCAAGGCAGATAGAATTTGCAAGGATAAGTATCCTAAAAAAGAGAGCTGCACGAAGACAGAGTTAGAGACAGCTGCAGGCCATCTGTCTTGAGGCTTCCCCTGAACACTGATCAGTACATGTAGGTGAGAAAACCACCCACAATGCAGGAATGAAGCACTCAAAAGATAGATATCAATAATCCTCAGAGATCACAAAAAGCTTGGGAATAATTCCTGTTCCAGAAACCAACACAAAAAAATCTCCTATTTCATAAAAAATTGGAAAAAGCACTCATTTAGTGAGGAAGATTAGAAATTAATGAAATGTTGCTCTGGTCCAGTTTTAAACAAAACCTGATATAATCAACTGCTTCCAAGTAATGTAAATACTTCCCAGAACAAAGCTCAGGAAAACTGTAATAACTACAGAATATCCAGCACTCAACAGAGGAAAGCACAATGTCTGATCTCCAATCACAAATTATAAGACATGCAAGAAAGCAGAAAGATTTGAGACATCGTGAGAAGGAAAATTAATTGAAATGAATGCAAAAACAATACAGTTGGTAAAGTTAGTAGACAAAAACATTAAAAGAATTATTATAAGTGTGTTGCAGGTGTTTTAAAAATACAGAAAACATTGAACATGTTAGGTTGAGGCACAGAAAATATGAAAAGAGAACCAGGCAGAACTTCTAAAGTTAAAACCATAGTGTCTGACTGTTTTAAAAATACAAATATATGAAACAGAGTTTACAATGGAACAGACATTGCCAAAGAGAAGATTAGTGTACCACAAAACGTACACTCCATAGTATCCAAAATGAAACATAGGGAAAAAAAGAGACTGAAAACAAAAACCGACACTAGCAAGCTATGGCTTAGTGGATACGTAACTGAAGTCCCCAAAAGAGATGAGTAAGAAGAAAGATATGCAGATGGTAAATCACATGTAAAAGGACACTATTAATATTAGTCATTAGGGAAGTGAAAATTAAATTAACAGATTACTACACACCTATTTATTTATTTATTTTTATTTTAAAGATGTGGGGTACCATTCAGGGTTTGATATACAGATGTTCATTCTGCAGGTACCCTTGTTGATGAGGTATGCCCCCACCCTGGCAGTTTCCCACTACTGCCAATCCCTTTTTTTATAGTATTACAACAGTTGTTCAAGATCCGCTTATAAGTGAGAACATGAGGTACTCAGTTCTTTGCTTCTGTAATAAATCACTCAGTATTATAGCCTCTAAGTCCATCTAAATTGCTGCAAAGTTCATAATTTGGCCCTTTGTTGTGGCTGCATAATATTCCATCATGTATATGTACTACATTTTTTTATCCAGTCCTCTTTCAATGGGCAGCATGGTTGGTTCCATGTTTTTGCTATTGTAAGTAATGCTGCAATAAACATGCTACGCACCTATTTAAATGGCTAAAATTAAAACAGTTGCCTTTACTCAGCATTGGCAAGGATATGGAGCAACTAGAACTCCATCTGTATACTGCAGTTGACACTACATGATCATACGACAACTTTAAAAAATATTTTTCACATTCTTTTAAAGTTAAACATACTTATATGACCCAGCTGTTTCACTCTTATGTATTTATCTAAAAGGAATAAAAGTGTATGCTCACATGAAACTTATACAGGAATATGCATAACAGCTATATTAATTACACCAAAAACTAAAACAACCTGAATTACCATTTGCAGGTTAATGTATTAACCAATTATGGTATAATGTACACAATGAAATCCTATTCAGCCACAATAAGGAATGAATATTAGATACATGTAGCCTAGATCCATTTCAAAATAATTACACTGAGTGAGCAAATCAAACCACCACCACCAAAATATAAAATACATACCGCATTATTCCATATATGGAAAGTCTAAACATTTCAAACCAATACATAGTGACATGAAAATAATCAGTGAGTATTATGCAGCAGCTCTGACCCAGTAACAAGGGTCTCTCTCTTACATGACATCATCTAGTCTTCAATATGTCAAAATGAGCTGTGTTGGGTGGGAAGAAAATCTTACAGTAATAATACCTCTCATCCACAATTGGACACTTTCTTCCAAAATTTTTTTGCCTGGAATTTTCTGCTACATGTTTACCACATTTAAATCTTCAGAAGCTCTATGACAATGCCTAGAATTTCATGGTAGATCCACAAGACATTTTAGCTGAATCTAGAAAGAGTATAATCTGGATTCTCTGCAGCCCACTTATGTTCGCTCTGGGCACAGTAGGGCAGTTTATGTAGTCTATCAGCTGAGATAAGAAGATTGTGAGAGTCCGGAACAACCAAGTTATGGGTGCTCATGACAGTGGTGAGGGCTACCGGGGTCCTCCGTGGAGAAAGCTGGTGGGATCCTCCTATTATCTATTTCTTTCATGGGAGGAAGTTGTGGTTAAGGAGAGCCCTCTCGGAGCTAAGTCTGGCACACAGACATGCTCATGGCAGTGATGGTGCCTCTGTGTGATGCCCAGTCACTCGCAGAGTGGCTGCAAAACCAGGCCCAGAGCATGGACACACCTGGAATGATCATCACTCCAGGGGCTAGGGCACGGGTGCATCCATTGTAGCTGTGTCTCTGGTATAGCAGGCAGACATTATAGCATTCTCAGTGGTGAAAGCTACAGGGATTCTGTGATGGCCCTAAGGGTTATTGAGGTCTTTAACTATGAAAACTATGGGAGTCTTCCATGAATAGACACTTCTCAAAAGAAGATATATGGGCAGCCAACAGACACATGAAAAAATGTTCAGCCTCACTCATTATCAGAGAAATGCAAATCAAAACCACATTGAGATACCACCTAACCCCTGTAAGAATGGCCATCATTAAGAAAACAAACAACAGATGCTGACCAGGATGCAGAGAAAAAAGAATGCTTCTACACTGCTGGTGGGAATGCAAACTAGTGCAACCTCTTTGGAAGACAGAGTGGTGATTTCTGAAAGAACTAGAAGTTGACCTTCCATATGATCCAGTAACTCCCCTATTGGGAATATACCCAGAGGAACTCAAATCATTCTACAAAAAAGATAGCTGCACACATATGTTTGTTGCAGCTCTATTCACAATAGCAAAAACATGGAACCAACCATGCTGCCCATCGAAGCTGGACTAGATTTTTAAAATGTGGTACATATATACAATGGAATATTATGCAGCCATAAAGGACAAACGTATGGACTTTGTACCAACTTGGATGGATTTAGAGTCGATCATACTCAGTGGTCTATCACAGAAGTAAAGATCAGAGTACCATATGTTCTCACTCATAAGTGGACCTTGAACAATTATCATAATACTATAAGAAAGGGATTGGCAGTAGTGGGAAACTGACTGCCAGGGGTGTGGGATTGGCAGTTGAGGGAAACTGCTAGGGGAGGGAAGGGCACATCTCATCAACAAGGATACCTGCATAGTCAACGTTTGTATACCTAACCCTAAATTGCAACCCCACCAACATCTTTAAAATTAAAATTAAAAAAGAAAATTGTGGGAGTCTTCTACAGAGCTGGCAACTGAGGACCACAGTGGTACCCACCTGGTGATTGACGCTCATGCTCCTGCAGTTCGTCTTTGTTTTGAGCTGCCATCAGACATCCCAGAGATGCTGATTATGCTCATCTTCCCAGAAATCTGCGTGTGGTGAAACTGAAGCGGGTCATTACAGCAATGACTTGAAAGGAGAGAGTGCCTGGTCAGTTACTTGATCTCCTTTTCCATCATGAGTGAAACTTGTCGGCCAAGGAGATACCTCTTGGCATGAAGTTGTGTTGGCCTGGAGGATGAGATGATGCAGGAATTGAAACTGTTTTTTCTTTCTTTTCTGTGCAGTTATTCTCCTTTTTCTTTTTTGTTTTTGTTTGTTTGTTTCACTGTGTTGCTGTGGTTTCTTAATTGGGCTTCTGATCTGTCTCGGAGCTATTTCAGTTACAGAGAGCTATCTAATTGTGTCAGGTGGGGAACAAAGGCTGAGATCTCCAACTCCGCCATCCTGCTGATGTCACACCATAATGTTTCTTTAGTGATTTGGGGAGGAGAAGCTCTAAATGTACAAGTATCTCTTTCTGAAATTTTCTCTATCTCAGTCCAGATGGTTACCTCCATGTTCGGGTCTTCAAGTCCTCTAAGCTTTAATATAAAAGCAAAATGACTCAGGCCCAATTACAGGAGTCGGCCAGGGCTTACGTGTTTCCTAATTATCGATAGCTTCTAGCTCTCAGCCTTGCCTCTCCTGATTTTCCCAACTCACTTTGATCTTTTCTCTAGCAACTGTGCCTTTCCTCAACCCTCTGTTGACCTAAAGTCATACACAGTCTCTTTTAATCTTGATTCCTGGCAAACATGACTCTTACTGAGCAGTTTAATATAATAGGCTTTTATTGAAGATTCAAAAAGTAACAGCAGGGTGTTATACAGAAGCCTAACAGAACTTAAAACATCAAATTGAGTATTAGCATCCTTTTGTTTAAAAAAACCATTTGCACTGCAGGGAATTTCTCACTTCCAGAAGCCCTGTTCTCTCCCTTCTATCTCTTTATACCTTTAGTTTCCCTCACTTAATCCTTTTCTCGACAACTGCCAGAGCAAATACACATTTCTTTTCAATGTGTTAAACAAAGCCACACACACACACACACACACACACACACACACACACACACACATCCACAGAGATTTTTGCTAAAAGTAATAATAATAATTTTTAGGCTACAAAATCAGTCTATGTGGGAGAATATTCTTCGTTTAAATAAGCTTGGAAAGTGCTTACAGTGACAAGGGTCTTACTCCTACATGACATTGTCTAGTCTTCAGTGTTTAAAAATGAGCTGTGTTGGGTAAGAAGAAAATCTTATAGTAGTAATACCTCTCAGACCGCAATTGGGACACTTTCTTCTGAACTTTCTTTACCCGGAAGTTTCTGCTACGTGTTTGCCATGTTTAAATCTTCAGAAATTCTAGGACAATACCTGATACATGGTAGGTCCACAAGACATTTTAACTGAATCTAGAAAGAATATAATCTGGATTTTCTGCAGCCCACATATGTTTTATATTTATAGATTCTCCCTTTGAGAATTATAGTATGATTTTATGTATGAGAATTATGACTACCGCCCAGTAAAATAACTGGTCATCCCTCTATAGTTTAAGAAAGAAGTTTGATCTAATAGACAAAAAAAGTGAAAACCGCAGCGGCAAGAATATCATGCTTCTATGAGGGAAAATCTAAGTTGGAATAAAGGATATTTAGTCATAGGAAGGAAAGAATGTAGGATATTTAAGCATGGAAGGGAGAGCAATAACTTCTGTAAATGCAGAGACTGAGAAAAAAATGGGCCATTTGTCCATATACTGTGCCACTCGCCACTTAGGTCCTCTGTGGAATTTTTTTTTTTTTTTTTTTTTTTAATTATTTTATTTTATTTTATTATGTTATTGTGGGGTACAGTTAGGGGTTAGGCATACAAAAATATTTCGTTCAGGTACCCTTGTTGATAAGAGGTGTCTCCCCATCCTCAGATAGATACCCA
>CAUYQG010023952.1:0-15461 GCA_963574415.1 Tarsius wallacei | reverse complement strand
GGGAATATACCCAGAGGAACTCAAATCACTCTATGAAAAAGACACCTGCACACACATGTTTATTACAGTATTATTAACAATAGCAAAAACATAGAATCAACGAACTGTGCTGCCCATCGAAATTGAACTGGATTTTAAAATGTGGTACATATATACAATGGAATATTGCACAGACATAAAGAAGGACAAAATTATGAACTTCACAGCAACTTGGAAGAATTTAAGGCCTATAATACTCAGTGATCTGTCATAGAAACAAAGAACTGAGTACCATACATTCTCATTCATAAGTGAACGATTATCATAATAATGTAAGAAGGGGATTGACAGTAGTGGGAAACTGCAGGGGGGCGCTGGGAGAGGGGACGACAACATATTTTATTAATAAGGGTGCCTGATCTCAAACTACGTTAAGTGGAGAACAAAGTGAGACCCAACCCTTACCTGTGCAATAACCATTTGTTTACCTAACCCTGAATTGTACCCAAATTTAAAATAAACGTTTTAAAAATAGAAAATAAATAAATACAATGTCACTTATAAGCAGACCTTGAACAATTATCATAATCCTAAAGGTAGGGGTTTGGCAGTAGTGGGAAACTGACAGGGGAGGCAGGGTGGGATTGGCAGTTGAGGGAAACTGCCAGGGGAGGGAGGGACATACTTCATCAACAAGGGTACCTGCATAATGAACATTTGTCTACCTAACCCTGATTTGTACCCCACATCTTTAAAACAAAAAATTTTAAAAAACAAGAGAAAACAAAAACCACAAAAAATAAAAATAAAATAGAATTCTCTTTAATTGCCTTCTCTGCCAAGGAAATTTAAAAAATAAATCCAAAAATAATCAATGAAATATGTAAAATGAATCTAATAAAATATATTCCCTGCCAGGAATGTTGAATTGATTTAATGGAAATTTCTACCTCTTTACACCCCCTTCCTGTAGCAATGTCCTTTTCAATGTGATTTCACGGCTTCACCTAATAAGCCTTTCCCTTCCTCTTCCAAGCTGGCCTCCTGACTGGCTTCAGCCAAAAGAATGCTGCAGAAGCAGCTCTGTGCTCTTCAGAAACCTGAGCTCATCATGAGCTGCTTGTTTTTATTGTAACCAATGCCAGCCTTGCAGGATGATCAAAGGCATGTAGTCTAGCCTTGACTAACCCACTAGTTGTCAGCTGTTCTAACGCGTGTGTGTGTGTGTGTGTGTGTGTGTGTGTGTGTGTTCCATCACCTTCACAAGTAGATGGCTCCAGTTACTTTGAAGTATCCGTGGCAGGAAGGTCTGCAATAGTTTATTTCTAACAGGTCTTCAGCTTCAAGTTTTTCACAGAAAACTGTAGACTCTTGAAATTGTAAAGAAACTCAAAGTCTAAACTTTCAGATGCTTCTCTTAATTTAGGTCATCTGTCAGTGTGTCTGAGACAGATCACTGTGTTTCTCAGGCCAAACCTTTATTCCTGTTTGTTCAGAACTCTCTCTACCTGCACTCAAACTGTCCTTCTGTCAGAGCAATACATAGAGGCTTTTAAAGTATACTTATACACACATACACATTTTTATTTACCTTTTTTCTGCAATATAATTCATATCAAAGTGATTGAATACTTTTCAATGTTTGAAGTTAAATAGCAATAGAGTTACAGAAAAGACAAAATGATAGTCTTTTTAAGGTGCTTTAAGAAAATTAATAACTCATTTGAAATGTCTACTTCTCTCATAGTTTTATGCTAGTATGAATGTTTATGTACAAGAATAGAAAGGCAGAACAAATTTCCTTAGGCAGCAAAAGTAAAAGATAATTGTAAACTCCGAAAGAATGAGAATGGAATCAGCTAACTGTCACTTTTAAAAAAAAATTTTAATTTGTGAAAATGTATGGGGTACATGAGAAATTTTGTCGCAGGTGTATAATGTATAGTAATCAAGTGAGGGTGTTTACAGTGTCCCTCACCTGAGTACAGTGCATTTTCATTAAGTATAGTCATCCTACTCTGCTATCAAACATTGAATCTATGCCTTCTATCCTACTATATGTTTCTACCCTAACCTGCCAGGGTTATCACTAGGTCAAATCCCAGAAGATAGAACTTGAGGATGGCCTTGGTAT
Organism: Tarsius wallacei; assembly: GCA_963574415.1. NCBI lineage: Eukaryota > Metazoa > Chordata > Mammalia > Primates > Tarsiidae > Tarsius > Tarsius wallacei. The sequence continues at coordinate 13,348 of CAUYQG010023952.1, read as the reverse complement.
GGGTAAAAGCAAGCTCTTCTTCTCCAGAGTTACACCTGTTTGTAGTCACAGAGCATCAGGGCTTAGCGCTTAGCAGCAAGCTCACAGGCGCCTGTTCATTAGATATCATCTTCCAAAACTCATTAAACAACCCTAATGCACCTGGTGGGCCTTTTGCTAATGTCTATAACTGCCTTTAAAGTAAGTAGAATCAGATCCCTGAAAATCATTGTTATTTACATATTTATTTTTTAAAAATCTGTTCTGCCGTAAGTAGTAGAAGTTACTGGCAAAACAAATATGACATGTAAGGTACGACAGCTCCGAGAATTTTCACAGGAAAGAGTCATTTTAAATTAATACAGATTGAAAATCTATATACTGCCTTTTTTTAGGCCTAAACACTTCAAGTATTTAAGTCAAAATTGATTTGTTAGTCTTGAGTGTTGCTTGCAGAAAATCAATGAAAATTGCCTATATTTTAAACATGAATTTTCACAGGAATAGATAGTACTTTTCTTTACATTACAGGCAGATGAAAGGAAGAAAAAATAGATAAAATGAAGCCCTATGAATTAAGAACATTATTGACATAAAAGCAGTGTTTAATTTGCAAAAGAATCATACTATGATATAAAATAAAAATAACATTTTTAGATGCAATTCTCACATATTTAAAAAGTTTTTCAAGTGTATTTTATTATTTACTGCCAAATTAATTCATTTAGATACATTTTGAATGATATACAGATGAATACAATACAAATATAAATATTGTGGCTTTAGACATTTAATTTTTGAAGAGAGAGGATAAAATATTTAGGCATCATTCTATACCATCGTAGCTAAATTGTACGTGTCGTCTTCTGGCATAAAAATCTTATAAAATGAATATAAGATTTTACTAAAACATGCAATTGTGAGACTTTAAATATGTCATTAAATTTTTATTTAAAATGTCCAATTAATGAATTATTCATTCTGAAAGAATTAGAAGTTGACCTTCCATATGACCTAGCAATCTCCCTGTTTGGAATATACCCAGAGAAACTCAAGTCAGTCTACCAAAAAGATACCTGCACATGCATGTTTGTTGCAGCTCTATTCACAATAGTAAAAACATGGAACCAACCATGCTGCCCATCAAAGCTGGACTGAATTAAAAAATGGGGTACATATACACAGTGGAATATTATGCAGTCACAAAGAATGACAAACATATGGACTTCACAGCAACTTGGATGGATTTCGAATCTATCATACTCAGTGATCTGTCACGGAAACAAAGAACAGAGTATCATATGTGTTCTAACTCATCAGCAGACCTTGAACAATTAACATAATACTATAAGAAAGGGATTGGCATTCGTGGGAAATTGCCAGGGAGGAAGGAGTGGGGCTGGCAGTTGAGGGAAACTGACAGAGGAGGGAGGGGCACACCTCATCAACAAGGGTAACTACATAATGAACATTTGTATACCTAACCCTGAATTGTATCCCACATCTTTAAAAGAAATAAAGAAAAAAAGAAGGCAAGAGTTATAGCATGAAAATCTTAATTTATATGACAAAAAGAATATGCGTATGTTCAACTTTATGTGACTGAAGGCATACTAGTCAAATATATATCCCTTAGAGGAGGAAAGAAGCAAAACATGCTTGTGACAATGGTAACAATGTACATTATGATCCAGCACAGATTGTTTTACTTTTACACAGATATATGTTTAACACACACACACATGCTCACACAGTGGAAAATAATTTTATTATTTCTTTTTTTTTACAGTAGCTAAATATATTTTGTCAATATTGGTTAATAAAGTCATCATAACCCAAATCTTTGAAGAAATTAATGTACTCTCACTTCAGGGAAAAAAAAAACAACTTTAAGTCAATATTATCTCTTGAGAATATGCAACACCGAATCCAAAACTTCTGAATCAACAAATTCTAAACCCTCTGATTTTCCTCTGAGCTGTATTTGTATATGAAGTCATAAACAGAAAACTAAAAAAAAATTTTAGGTTTGTTCAAAATTGTATTGAGAATTGTACAGTTGTAAAAAGCTTGTAATATTGCAAATATCATTTTAAGAGATAAGCCAAAAAAGCATTTTTTGTGAAATAATTTGAAAGCTAGCATATTAATTGGTTTATATCAAACCCCAAGAGTGCTTATAAACTTTAATAAATGTTTTTTATGCACTTGACTAAATAAGGTCATGTATAAGTACTATTGAAAAACAAGGATGAATAAACAAATAGTTTTGCGTCTTACACCCTTGACAATGAGATAAGACATGGGTTTTTGTTATTAAACAACCTAGTCTATCTATGGTAAAATAGAAGATAACTTTATTTTCTTGTCCACAATGACTATTGAAACCTGAGATAGGACTTGATCTTCCACACCTTTAAGGAGAAATAAACAAAGTTTCAAGGAATTCCCCTATTTTGTATAATGTAATTAATTCATCACTGATAGTAATACAACCAAGCAAATATGCGCAGTGCAGTTTCATACTAAAACTAAAATTATATCTGATTTAGATTCCCAGTTAGTATATTTTAGATCATCCCACTGGAAAATCACAATTCGGGGGCTCTTCATGATCAGAACCTGTGGGAAAGGAGTTTTCTAAGAGATCCATTTATCACTTCATGAAGTTTAACCTAAATATTAATAGTAAGGTGAAATGGATTATGGTAATATGCCCAACTCAAAGGTTATTTTGAATTATTTCTTTTTATTTAATAAAGGAACAAATGTTAACATAATTTTGATCCAGTGGTCCCAGCTGATTGCTGGTAAGATCCTTGAAAAAAACTGTCAAGAATTTCTTATGTCTGGTAAATTGTAGTAGATAATCTTTTCTCTTAGAGCAATTTACTTACTGAAGCTATTTTAAATAAATCAAAGTGTTAAAAGTATACAGGAAAACAAATATAGTAAGTCTATATCAGTGCTTGGAAACTTTTCATTTAAATTATAACTTTTTGTGTTATTATGATTAAACAAATTTGCAACATTTTAAAATATTTATGTAGAATATTATAAATATCCTGAATTTGTTTAGTGGAAACCTAGGCAAATTTGTTATCTTTGTATTAAAATTTTTCAATAAAATAATCTGTCAATGCCTTCCAAACACACAATTAATGAAAATTTTAATGTTTTCCTTTCACAAAAACGTTTTATTGTGATGGTTGTGCATGTTTTCATTTCTTTCTAAATAAAATTATTTAAGTAAACTTTGTATTTTGTACATTACATACGGCATACATATGCATATGGCATATATCTTGCTTTATAAAGAATTTACATATTTTCTTCTTTCATGAAAATTTAAGTATATTTTTCCAAAAAATTTTTAAATGATTTTTTCCTCAAACATACTAAAAAGCAACATGTCTATTGCTTTCAACAGGTAGAACTCACCAAGAAGAGATAACAGGATTCACATTCAAGTAATGAGGAAATGTTGTGTCTCTTCTGTCCAGTTCAGAGTCACTTGCATTTATAGCTTACAGCAGTAGCCTGTCAAATCTCCCAGCTTCTATTTTTGCTAAATAGTCTTTCCTCAACATAGCATCCAGTATAATTCCTTAAATGTTTAAGTCAGAGTCACCTTAATGCCTCAAATCTGGCTTGACTTTTTCTGAGTCTTTGATTTTTATACCTTTACAATTACTTAGTAAATCTTGATATTGGATGAGCGCTCTGATTTATATTAGTCTGATTTGACAACATGATCCTACATGTTAGAGCAAGCTTTGTTTTCAACTATTGCAACTTCATAAAAGTGTCAAAACAACTGTTGGATATTATCATTCTTGAATGTTTTTATTAAGAATTTCCAACTGACATTGAATATAATGGAAGCAAATTGAGAGATATAATTTAGAAAATTGAGTATCTTTTACATACATGAACTAATGTATAAAATAGTTCTTCAAAAGATTAAACACTTAAAAAACTCAATTGATAATAGATAGATTTGTTTATATCAAAGACAAAGTTTTTATAGCCACGCTGAAGGACATGTGTGTATGTTAAACATAAACTTAAAAAAAAATTTTTTTTTAATCTAATTATTCTGCTTTTATATAACAGTATTTGCATATTTTGACAATTACAGATTGAATTTAGATTGGTGGGTTTTTGCAGCTTACCAGATGAAGTTTTAAATTATGTCCGTACTACAAATAATGTCTGGCATAGTTCTGTTCCAAAGGTTTTTTACTTTAGTAAGAAGACTGTTTTTAACATGGTGATCCACTCCATCCAACATTGTGGTTGTATTATAATAACATTCTCATTCTTTGTAGAGGTTTCAATTATTTCAGGATGAATTTCTATAAGCTTTACTTTCACTACATGAATTATATTCTAAAAAATGAAAGATTATTGGAATTATCTGATTTTCTATGTGAACCACCAACACTGCTTTAAAATTGCCACCTTTTAATTTTTTGTTAATGAAGCGAGAATATCAGTAGTTCACATTTTGTGGAAAATAGTTCACATGTAAAACAAAACTTGGACTAAAAAATGAACTAGCTAATTTAGAACAATCATTTAATCTAAATGAAATTCATGCTTCATTCATGAATGTAACAGCACCTCCTCTGCTACTGCACATGTTAAATAGTTATCTTTAGGCAGACATTTTTAAAATAACGATGGAAAATGTTGATGTTTCTTCAGTTGATTTTTTTTTAAATTTCTAGGTTTATTTTAAATGCGGTAAAATATAGGTTTCCTGATTTCTTATGGTAGTAATATAACTACAGCTCCCATGATGGACACTTAATGTCTAAACACATTTTGTCTAACTTACACATGAATCATCAGCTATCTTAAAAATAGAAAATCATTGAACATGTTTTATTTTTTTAGCTCATTCCTGTTAGAGGATTTATTGCAAAATTCAAAAGAATTACCTACAAGTAACACAATTAGATAGTTAAAAATTTATGCCACAAAATAACTGTAAAATCAATGTGGCTGATTTCAGACAACTTTTTATATGCCATATAGGTCGGAAGATCAGCCTCCATTTTCCACACATTTTATAGATGCCTAAAATTCCATTTTCTTACTGGTTCCACCAATGTGAAGCTTTTATGGTTGTTTATAAAGTTCTCTGGTAAGCCAAGTGGCCCAGCACACTGTAACATTGAGAGAGGAGGCAGTCAGAGGTTGGCTAGGTAGATAGAAAAGGAGGGCTTCTAGAAGTAACACCTGCGGGAATGACAGTGCACCACCTCTGTTAACGTAACTAGCAATTGAAAATGTGGTTAATGTGGTGAAGAACATCTTTTAAATGCCAGGATGTTTTGTTCAAAGGGACTTTTTGCCATTTGGATGCAGGCACAATAGCTCAACTAAATGTCCTAACCTAACCTAAGCTTATTATAATATCATTAACATTACACTTGCATCGTGGTTTTACCCCTCTTCTCCAGTGGGCTTTATTGTGGTACTTCTGAGTAATAAAAACTGAAGTCACTTTGGACAAGGACACACATGCATAGTAAAGGCTGTAACCAGGAAACTGCTGAGAATTTGAGAGGTGGGTAAGATGCAAATGAGAACACTGCTAGAAAGGGGAGAGAAACACACAGAGCACTCCCCCACTGCTGGTAACCCATTTTGGGTGCCCTCTCTTTTCTTGAAAGCGTTCTGTTACTTAATAAACTCCTTCTTCACACATTCTTCAGTGTCCACGCTCCTTAATTTTCTTGGTCGTGAGACAAGAACTTGAGGATCTAAGCTTCCTGCAACAACATCACATGCTTCTCTCATTACCACCCAAACCCAAAAAGAGCATTTCGTCGATGATTAATTAGGTCTAAGCACATCCCACTTTATCAGCCAACCACCTACTCTCTTGAAAGGTATAGAGATGGGAGGGACCAGCCATAAATGGATGTTTTTTCCTTTCAAATAATTTTTTGAATTGATATAAACTGACAGTTTAAAATTGAGGTCGACCTAATTCATAGTTGCACATAATAATCTGTTAAAAGTGAATTCAAGGCAAAACCCAAACCAGAACAAATGCTGAACTAAACTCTACTGAACACTGGAACAGTGGAAATGAACAAGCAAATAAGGATAAATGGTCATAAAGGTTATGTTCTCACTTTTCTGTAGAACAACATGTAGTTTTTCAAAGTTAATGAGCAGGAACACCAGAAGTCACTATATGTGTGGCTCCCTATGCTTGAAGCACCCCTGACAATTACCAGTATCTCCCAGACTTCCTTGAGGTTAGGTTGGGCTATGTGACTATTCTGGTCCGAGGGCAATGAGTCTGTGTATTACTTCTGGGCTGAGGCCTTGAAGAGGAAGCATGTCTATTCCTTTCCTTTCCTCTGCCCCAAAGGAACTTTTGAGGCTGCAAGGTAGAAACAGTCTGAACCTCTGAGTCATGACATGAAGACGAGTTAACTTGTATCACTGTCTAACCTGTCATAGCAATTTGCTAAGTAAACACCTTTTGTGCAAAATGTGGTGAAGAACATCTTTTTAACGCCACTTTCAGAGTTTTTAAAATTACTACATCCTCATTGAGACTAGTACCTCCTGAAAAAATACATTTCTCCCAATATTATCTTTTTTTTTTTTCACTCACAGTTTCAAGTTGTGTTCTAACACTCATTACTAGGGGAGATCTTCCTTGACCACTCTACCATGCTATTTAAAACACTGCCCACCAGGCCGTTGATGATACCTTCTGCTTTCTGTTTCCTCAAAATGTGTTTCAAAACCTTGATTTAGGTAACATTGCCATGTGTGCACTTGTTTATTATATGAAGAGTCTGATAGAATTACACTCATTAAGACTATTCTGCTGTCTTATACTGAATATCCTATAACAAGAATAGAATTGCATACTTAGTAGCTGTTGGCACATAATACATAGCTTATAAATACATAAAGAAATTATCATTATTTGGAGCATAGGAAGATTAGCCTTGCAGAGCTAGATTTTGCAGTCTCTGGGACCTTCTCACCTGAAGCTGTGGCTGCTATCAAAATCAGAGAACCTGCAGGAGAGTTGAGTGGGACGTGACACAGGCAATGGCTAAGGGAGAACAAAACACCAAAACAGAGGAGCAAAAAGACACTGTAAAATCTAGCAGTATGAAGGTTGCCACAAAAGAGAAAAGCAAGAAAATGAAACAGATGAAGAAATAGGGAGGAACATCCTGGAATTTGTCTGAAGAAATTCTATTTTCTTTGGACATTTTGTTGTTGTTGTTACTGTTGTGCCTGCTTTATTATGGGGCAATTTGGGGAAGCGGATTTTATTGGAAAGGTGACCAGTAGTGATTATAATGTAGTATCTGTCTAATATACAAAGAGTAGACACATAGTTCATTATGGGGCAATTTGGGGAAGCGGATTTTACTGGAAAGGTGACTAGTAGTGATTATAACGTAGTATCTGTCTAATATACAAAGAGTAGACACATAGAAAAAAGTCATGATAAAATTTTTTTATCTTGCTAAATTTAAGATTTCCTATGAACTAGATTTAACATTTTTTTGAGCACGATAGCAGGTTTAGCTTCATTCACTATTGGTGGCATTGTAGACTAGTTCAATCTCTATGGAAAACAGTATGGAGATTTCTCTAAAAACTAAAAATTGGATTGCGATTTGACTGACCTGGCAATCCAACTACTAGGAATCTACCCAAGGAAAGAAATCAATATATAAAAAAGATTCCTGCACTTGTATGTTCATTGCAGCCCTATACACAACAGCAAAATCATGGAACCAACCTAAGTGCCCACCAACAATTGGCTGGATAGAGAAAATGTGATATGTATATGCCATGGTATACTATGCAGTCCACAAAACAAAAAAGAATGAAATTATGTCCTTTGCAGCCACATGGATTGAGGTGATGAACATCCTTAGTGAATTGACTCAGAAACAGAAAACCAAACACTGCATGTTTTCACTCACATGTGAGTGCTAAATGATCACAGAGATGGAAATAATAGACACTGGGGACACCAATAAGGAGGGAGGTTGAGTGGGAGCATAGGGTTTGGAAATTATCTATAGGGTACAATTTCACTATTTGGGGAATGGGTCACTTGAGACCCAATCCCCACCACTATACAATATGTCCATGTAACATGCAGGCATGTGTATCCCCCCCGAATCTAAAATGAAAATTAATAAATTAAAAATAAAAACATAAATGTTTAAATTTTAGAGAAAACAAAATTGTTGTTTCAAATTCCTAATGTTAAACAATCGGTTGTACAAGCACCAAAACAAAACAATAACAACAACAACAACAACAACATAATAATAATAATAATAAAAGAACTGGCTTTCCTTCTACATTCGCAAAGTAAGGTGACTTGGTTAACCAATCTAGAAGGTCATTACTATTTACCATCTTGTAAAATATTGATAATTTTAATGTTAGTTATACGTCATAGTAACTTGGACTTCTGCATTCACACAAATCTTTCACATCTTAAGTTCAAATCAAAATCTAAATAGGATGTACATTTTATAATAAATCGGTTCTATTACAAATACTTCCAATTGGGTTACTTGGCAGCAGTTTGAAGGAGCAAAAACATCATCTAAATACAAAAAGCACATGCATTTTACTGTTTTCATTTCCTGTTAGCAATTATGCAATCAGTTAAATCTATCATTCTAACATTAATTCTTCCAAGGTATCCCAAAGAGTGCTCTAAAAATTCTCATTCATAAAATTTTACAATGTTCTGATATAATAATAAAAGTTTTTCTTAATTGCATTTTGCTACTAAAAGACATTTGTGCATTTTGTGAGCTTTTAAAGGGCAGCATTCTGCCTCTTTATTGATACTGTAAATTGAAATAATTTGTCTCAGAACATTACAAGTATTTCCCAAAATAACTAGATAATAGACTAGATAATTATTATTCATCATACTGATATGTGTGTGTGTGTGATTGCATCAATAGCCATAGACGTTTTTAGCAACAAAGAATGAAATAAAAATGCCACATGATCTAATTTTTCCTTTTAGATAATAGAGACTGAAAGCTATTTTAATCAACAGATTAATGTAAGAAATTTTTTTATTTGGCAGAAAATAGTTAAATTAAAACTTGTTTAAATATAAAGCTAAAACATTTAAAAGTCTTATAATTATTTTATTCGTAAAATAAGAATAAGTCTATATACTTTTTAGTTCTCTTTTTCTTAAGAAATGTTATATATTTTCTTAAAACATTTTCAGTTAGAAGTATTACAGCTCAAAATAATCATATGCACAATTTCTTAGCCAAGGACAATTCTCACATACATCCTCTGAGTCTTATTTTGACCTTTTTGAGGGTGTTATAGCAGGTGTACTTGCTCTTAAACACAGTTTAAATTATTTTATCATAATTTACCTTACTTTATAATTTGTAAAATATCCCTGATTTTTTATTAAAATAATGATAAATGTCTACCTAAATATTTCTAGGGCTACAAACACTCAGGAGCATTGATTTCTTGCAGCATTTATTCCTCACATATTTCATAAAGCAATTTTGAAAGTATAAAATAGGACAATGAATTTGTCAACTCAGGCTTACTTTGTGCTTCAATGTAGAGAAAAATTGTTGGCTAAAGGGAAGCTGCAAAGCTCTGACATAACACTAGGAAAATAACCAATAAAATGTGCTTCTTTTTAATTTGGTTCCATCATACAGCAAAATTGCAAACTTTTTTCCAATCTGTTTTCCCCTTTTATATCAATCATGGTAACCCTAGTAGGGAAAAGTCAGCACCCATCCTCCCAAAAAAGTTGTGGAAGAGACTGGAAGTCTGACTAAATGGAAGCATTAATGGACACTTAGGGGACATTTGCAGAGCTTACCTTTCACAAGTCTTACTTGTGTTTACGGGTTTAATGAATAGACTTGTCCAAAAGTGACTCCAGTTGCTCCATCTGGTTTCCTGATCATTACACAAGGTGGGAACAGAATGTTCTCTTTCTCATAGAAAAAGGAGGTTGCAATTGAACTCACCTACCCAGGGCCCAGAGTAGGTTTCTCACTACTGGAAAAGGGCACTACAATTTACCAAGGGTTTCAGTTTTCCCAGGTTCTATCAACACTAAGTTATTTCAATAATACATATATAAGCCAAACTACACAACCCTCAGATCTCTTAGTACCAAGGTATTTTTTACACTCCAATATAAAATGTAGGAAACATATGATAATCGTATTTTGATTTTTGAAGTCACCTCCATACTGTTTTCCATAATGGTTGCACTAATTTATATTTCTACCAAGAGTGTACAAGAGTTTACTCTTCTCCACATCTTCACCAAACTTGTTATAGTTTTCTCTTTTTAGTAGCCATTTCAACAGCTGTGTGGTGATAGTCCATTGTAGTTTTAATTCGCAGTTTTGGTTATTAGTAATGTTGAACATTTTTTCATATACTTTTTCACCATTTGTATATTTTCTTTTGAAAAATACTTTTTGTAATACTTTGTCCATTTTGAAAATCAAGTTGTTTTCATGTTATTGAGTTGTTTGATTTCCTTATTAATTTGGCTCTTAACCCCTTATCAAATATGTGGTTTGCAAATGTCTTCTCCAATTTTGTAGGTTGTCTTTATAGTCTGTTGATTATTTATTTTGCTGTGCAGATGCTTTTTAGTTTAATGCAATTACATTTTTCTATTTTTCATTTCTTGCCTTTGCTTTTAGAGTCATAACCAAAAAAATCATTGTGCAGATCTATTTCAAGAGGCCTTTCCCCAATGTTTTGTTTGGTTTTTTTTCTAGTAGTTTTACAGTTTGGGGCCTTATATTTAAGCCTTTAATCCACTTCACTTCTGGGTATATATCTTTTAAAAATTTAGATACTTCAAAGAGATATCTGCACTCCCTTGTATACTACATCATAATTCACAACCAAGACATGAAAGCAACGTGAATGTCCATCAATAGTTGAGTAAATTAAAAAAATGTATTTACATGTAGAATATATTCACTATAAAATACTATTCAGCCTTAAAAAGGAAGGAAATCCTTCATTTGCCACAACATAGATGAAGCTGAAAGACAGTGTTAAGTGAAATAGGTCAGGCAACAAAAGACAAATGCCTCATGATCTCACTTATATGTGGCATCTATAAAAGGTGAACTCATAAAAGCAGAGAGTAGAATGGTGGTTATTGGGAACTAGGGACCTGTTGGGGGTGGGGATTGGAGAGATATTGATCAAAGGAAACAAAAACCTAGGAGGAATAAGTTTGAAAGCCAAATGTGCAACATGACAAAATTAATAACAAGGCATTACACACATGAAAATTCCAAAGAGAATAGATTTTAGATGTTTTTGTCACACAAAAAAATAAATATATGAGGTTATATCTATCTATCTATCTATCTATCTATATACACACACTACTTAGCTTGATTTAGATGTTCTATAACATATGCATATATCAGCGTATCATGCTATATAACATAAATATATATATACTCTTTTCATTTTGGCATTTAAAAAAGAAATAAATAATAAAATGGAGGAAATGGCAACAGTTTCCTCGATGGAGCCTGAGTCCATTGAACATTTGGTGGTGCCTCGCCACCGTGAGGATCTTGCAAGCTCAGGAAAGGTTTGGGGGAAACTTTCTCTTTTTCTTACCTGTGATTTGTAAGATCCTAAATAAAGACTATAAAATATTTATTAAAACATATCATTAACATTGTGGATTTTGCACCAAGCCCTCTTAATGTCATTTTTAGAATGCAGGACTGTTTAAAGAAATACAAAAACATTACTTTTAAAAGCCTACACATCCTTATAAATAATATTTTCAATCAAAATTTTTTATGCCAATTATCTTATAGTTCATACAAATAAAAGTTCTCTAATTCTTTTATTATTGCAAAGAAGAAAAAGTATTCATCAAATTTTCTTTGGTATAAAATTAAATAATTTTCAAAATTATACCATTAGTAAACCCAAATTAATTATTGCAGATAAAAACATTTTGCCATAACATTTTTTCCATTGTTTCCTTTGTGTTATTCAAGTTTACCTATCATAACTCTCTTTTGTACCATGCAATTCCTTTTTGGTAATAAAAGTTTAATTTTGAATAAAATCTTACACAAATCACCATATATAAGGCATACATATAGTTTGCAATATATTTTATAGAAGTAATTTTTAGTTTAAGACCACACATTTATTTTCACGTAAAATACCTAACTAGACTTTCTGCAACATCTTTTACAGTTAACTTATGAAATTTCTCTATGTACACTGAATCTTTAATTATTTCAGCACCAAACAAGTAAAGACTTTTCTCTTGTCATTATTGGACATACTGTAGCAAAGCCAATGTAAAAAGGAGCCAGCTCTAAAACCACATGTCTTGGGTTCTGTTCCACCTCATCTATACATTCACCCTCTGCATGGAGAAAGACATTTAGCGTCTCCTAGTCGTTGGTTTTTTTTTAACCTGCAATTTTCATCATAAAAAGTTTTATTTTTCATTCTCTTGCTTATAAAAAATCACTGCTACCAGATTGCAAATAACTCACTAATATTTTTTAATTGCAATAAACTTCTTTTGTGTTAACATTAGCATTTAGATCTGCTCATTAACAAAATGTCATTTGGGTCAAAGAACTTGATGGATTGTGAATGTGATAAAGAGCATAACGCCTTCAACCAGACCACCTGGGTTTACATCACGCCTGACGTACTTGCCAGTTGTATTAGACAAGCAAAACCTTATGTAAGCTGTGTCCCAGGATCCTCACTTGCAACATGGGAATAACAACAGTAGTTATCTTACTGAGTTGTGAGTGTTGAGTGCTACTTGCATGACCACTAAGAAGCAAGCTTGGGGCTCAATAAGTATTTTACAAGCCTCACTATTGTTAGTTCTAGCAAATAACAGAAGATCAAAATCACAGGACTTTAGAGAGAAAAGCATACTTCATCATATACAAAAACCCGGGAAAACTGGACAATATGTTCAACTGAGCTGTCATGAATGAGCAGACTCTTCCTTATTGTGTCTAAACATCTGTTCATAATAAAAATAAAATGTTAACCAATTGCAGAGATGTGCAGAGAAAAAGGTCACACATGTTGAAATTTATGATTTCAATGAAATTAGTGTTAGAAGAATGTTAAAATTAAATATAATTTTAAGTAATTAAAATGAAGGTCTGCCGGGCTCGGTGGCTCAGCCTGTAATCCCGCGCCTTTGGGAGGCTGAGGTGAGTGGATTGCCTGAGCCCGCGGGTTCGAGACCCGCCTGGGCAAGCGAGACCTCATCTCTACAATAAATAAAAAAATCAGCCGGGCG
>CAUYQG010023945.1:0-20112 GCA_963574415.1 Tarsius wallacei | reverse complement strand
TCTTTGTTTCTGTGAGAGGTCACTCAGTATTATAGACTCTAGTTCCATCCAGGTTGCTGCAAAATTCATGATTTTGTTCTTTTTTATGGCTGCATAGTATTCCATCGTGTATATGTACCACATTTTTTTAATCCAGTCCTCTTTTGATGGACATCATGGCTGATTCCAGGTTTTTGCTATTGTGAGCAATGCTGCGATAAACATACGTGTGCAGGTATCATTTTTATAGAGTGATTTGAGTTCTTCAGGGTATATTCCCAGTAGGGGAATTGCGGGGTCATATGGGAGGTCGATATTTAGAGCTCTTAGGAATTGCCATACTGTTTTCCACAGAGGTTGCACTAGTTTTCATTCCCACCAACAGTGTAGAAATGTTCCCTTTCACCACACCCTCTCCAGCAACTGTTATTTTTTGAGTTATTGATAATTGCCTTTCTGACTGGAGTTAGGTGGTATCTCAGTGTGGTTTTGATTTGCATCTCCTTGATGATTAGTGAGGTTGAACATTTCTTCACATGTCTGTTGGCTGCTCAGATGTCTTCTTTTGAGAAGCGTCTGTTCATATCTTTTGCACACTTTATAATGGAGTTGGGTTTTTTTGTTTGTTTTTTGTTTTGTTTTGTTGTGTTTTTCAGCACATTTGAGTTCCTTGTAGATCCAAGATGTTAAGCCTTTGTCGGACCTGGAATTGGCAAATTCTTTTTGCCAGTCTGCGGGCTGTCTCCCTGCTCTCTTGATGGTTTCTTATTGAGAGAAATATTGAGAAATAGAAATCCTTCTACTGGATGTCTCTGTATTGTTATTTCCAGGTCTGACAAGAATGATGCTGGTAATTTAACGTGTATTGCATTGAATCTGAAGATTGCCTTATGTAGGATGGACATCTTAACACTGCTAATTCTTCCAATCCATGAACGTGGATAATTAGTATTTGTGTACCTAACCCTGAATTGTACCCCACATCTTTAAACTAAAAAAAAGGAAAGGAAATGCGGTAACTGCATTGTGCAGCTCCAAAAGCAATAGGAAACATTTGATTGGGGTCAAATAGACACAGCCCCCAACCTTGCTTCCCTTTCTCTTCCAGGTGAGACTTCATGGACATCACTCTAGCCACAACCCATGTTATGGTAGCTGATATAGTGCCCAGGCCCATCCACTGACACACCTGTGATTGTTACCTAATCCCACTGGTTGTTCATGTACCCACCCAGGTATTCTGAGGAGGCCCTTTGTTCTCTGTCAGAGTCTCCTTTGGTGAAGTGGCCACAGCAGATGGTTCAGACCTGGCTCCACTGAAGACACTCCTTGGACACAGTCTCTTTGGGTGAATACTTCTGAGCTGGGACATGAGGCTGGTAGAGGGACAGGTTGCCTTCAGGGCCTCCCTCTTGCTGCTGGAGCTCTGGACACGCCTAGCGCCAGTCCAGGGTCACCCAGGCCATCCCTTATGGCGCTATGCATCCTCTGAGGTGGTGATTCCTAAGAAGGAGGCACAGCATGGCAAAGGCTTTCAGGTGCCAGGCTGGCTCTCATACAGCCTGCACTTTGGGGGCCAAAGACATGCCCTCCGCATGCGGATGAAGAAACTGTTTTGGCCCAGACACTTGCTGGTGACCACTCAGGATGATCAAGGTGCCTTGCAGATGGATTACCCCTACATCGCTTCAGACTGCTACTACCTCGGCCACCTGGAGGAGATTCCTCTGTCCATGGTCACTATGAGCACATGCTTTGGTGGCCTCAAAGGAGTCATGAAGCTGGACGACCTTGCCTATGAAATCAAGCCTCTCGAGGGTTCCAGCAGGTTTGAGCACATTGTTTCCCAGATAGTGGCTGATCCCAATATAACGGGGCCTATATATAACCTAGGACAGAAGGAGTTGGATCCCTTCCTTTCTGAAGCAAATATCAGTATGGCTCCCAGGCTCGCCTCTCTGCTTTATAATTCCCATAATCCCTGGATAAAAGGCCATCTTCAGGCCTCCCATGCTATGTGTCATCAGTACCGAAATGATACAAATTGTCTCCGCGAGATCATAAATATAGTTAATATAGCTGACAGTATTCTTCAAGGCACTGACATAAGGTTCTATATTTATCTTGTGACCTTGTATACTGTTCGTGAGCCAGCTAACATGAATGACCATAGTTTAAATAGTCCAATGTCTAATTATTATAAGCGAAACTTTTATAATACCTTTCAACCTCATTCATCTCTGTTAATACATAAAGATGG
The DNA here is from genome assembly GCA_963574415.1 of Tarsius wallacei. Taxonomy (NCBI): domain Eukaryota; kingdom Metazoa; phylum Chordata; class Mammalia; order Primates; family Tarsiidae; genus Tarsius; species Tarsius wallacei. Next base: position 17,873 of record CAUYQG010023945.1, on the reverse strand, counting down.
CCCACATGAAGGTCACTATGATCCATCACTGTATCAAGTGTGTAAAGCAGATAATTTATTATATATTGGTCACCTTGACAGACATCAATTATCAGTAGCTATTGTAGTAAGCAACAGAATTCTCAGGAGTATTGGAGTGTATTATGATGACCCACCATGCAGATGCCAGAGAAGGTCAACCTGCATCATGGGACGATATCCTGGGGTGACAGATGCAGCCAGTAATTGTACCTTTGTACACCTGCAACATATATTGCCAACAAGAGTTGACTGTGTTTTTGATGACCAAATCGTGTATTATAATAAAACACTTGTACAAGCTCGTTGTGGGAACTATGTGGTGGACGATCATGAGCAATGTGACTGTGGCTCCTTAAAGCAATGTCATGCCGATAAGTGTTGCAAAACTGACTGCCGGTACTCGATGGGCACTTACTGTCATAAAGGAGCATGCTGCACAGAGTGCAAATACTCCCCTGCAGGGACTCTCTGCAGACCCATCCAAAATATTTGTGATCTTCCAGAGTACTGCGATGGGACCAACGCGGCATGCCCTGCAGACTTTTATATGCAAGACGGAACTCCTTGCAGTGAAGAAGGCTACTGCTTTCAGGGAAACTGCACTGACCGTGGAGTGCACTGCAAGGAAATCTTTGGTGCCAGTGCTTTGCAAGGTGACGACAACTGCTACGATTTAAATAAAGAAGGATTCCGATATGGATTTTGTCGAAGAGCAGTAACATCACTCAGCTACATCACTTGTACCGAGGTTGATAAAATGTGTGGGAGACTGCAGTGTACCAATGTCACCCATCTTCCCCGGTTACAGGAGCATGTTGGATTCCATCAGTCGCAGGTAAGGGGTTTCCACTGCTTAGGGGTGGATGAACACCGCGGGACAGAAGCAACTGATGTTGGACGTGTAAGGAATGGTAGTCTTTGTGGTCCTGGAAAGTACTGTCTTGCTGGCCAATGCAGTGGGAATGTGACAAACCTGGATTACAACTGTTCCCCTGAGAAGTGCAGTTATAGAGGTATTTGCAATAGCAGACGGCACTGCCACTGCCATGTGGGTTGGGACCCTCCACGCTGCCTCAGAGCAGGTTCCGGTGGGAGTGCAGACAGCGGGCCCCCTCCAAAGAGAATGCGGAAAGTGACACAAAGTCAAGAAGCAGTGTTTTATTTGAGAGTGCTCTTCGCTCGGATGTATGCCTTCTTAGCCGCTTTGTTCTTTGGGGTGGCCACAAATGCGAGAACTATCAAGACCATCACTGTTAAGGAAGAAGCAGTTCCTGAGCGTGTTTAAAAAAGAATAAGTTGACCTCCTGACCCCTGTAAAAATAGAGGAATTGGAAAAGGAACATCTGTTTAAAGAATCCATGGAAGAGAGAGCAAAGTTCAAGTCGTCTACATTTCTTGAAGTCTGCAAGAGACACAGGGGTCCTTCCTCACATCATGTGGAAATCATGGGGAAACAGGAGGCGTTGGTTTCTATCTAATGTGCTCTTTGTAGGTTCTTGATGCTCACTCTGAAATAAATTTTCAAACCAAGTATCGGCGTTGTCTTCATCTTTTATAAGCCCTCAGGAGACTAAGCTGAACTTCAGGCTCTGGCCTGGGACGGGACTTGAGCCAGCAGCCTGGTCCTCACCTGAGGTTGCCGCTTCCTGAATGAATGGAAGTGGCCACTGGCTCCAAAAGGGTACGTGTATGACATTTCTCCAGAAGTGTGCTTCTGAGCCATGAGGTTATCCTCATTCTCCAGGTAATCTCTCCTTCAAACCCAAAGTCAGTTTATGGCAATTGGGGGCTGCTCTCAGCCAAGGCTACCTGTTCCTCACTGGGGCGGCTGTGGGTTTTGGGTGGGAAAGACTAGGGTTGAAATCCTCCACCAAGCACAGGCTGTGCCACCTGAAGCCCAGATACCCCCAGGTGGGATATTGCAACCAGGAGGTTGAATGTGGCATCCATAGGAATTCAAGCAGAAAAAGAGGTGAAAGTGCCCTGAAGGTCCCTAGCACTGAGCGGGCATCTGTGCGTGTTAATTCCCGTCTCCCTTCCTGACTCCATATTTTGATAAACTGAAGCATGAAGGTCAGCTGGGTTTGTAGAGATGAACAGTAGAAACCTGGTTTGCAGAACAGCAGGCCAGTGGGTGTGGAAAGCAAGGAACTCTGTGTTTCCTAATGGTTTAAAGGAAAGGGACATTAAATGGACAAACAACTAAGGGAATGACATTTTAAGTTAGGTTGCAATTTCCAAGTACATTGGAATTTTAAATGCAGTATAGATACACCAAAGAGTACCTAAGAGACAGGGACCACAAATCTAAGATAATATACTTTCTTCCTTCCCTCACCATTCACAGAAAACTAGCATGATTCTGTAGTCAGACTGGCAGTTTCTACGTACATGTAGAGTTAAAGCTGAAATGTTCTTACCCACAGGGCTTACAGAGAACTCCCATCCCTTTTTCAAACACATCTTAATATCTTCTCTTTGAATCTTCCTCCAAATTCTCACATTCACATTAACCCTACTAATCCATCCCTGTACCCTTCTCACTGCAATCCACCACTTTGTGAGTGACTATAAATGGGAACGGTGAACGAGAGCCTGCTCTCTGCTGTGTCCTATGGATGCAGTGCTTTTTTTGATGGAACATCATGCCCTCTCTCTGGAAGCACCATGCCCCATAACTCCACCACCCATGCATTCTCCACTCTTACATCTTTTCCCACATTCACAATACTCGAGCATCCCTCCTCATGCAAATTATACCAACCCCACCCCTCAGGCATTCTCCACTCATGCATTTCACCCACACGCCACCAATCATGCATCCACTCCATTTACTTACTTCCGCTTCCCCACCACCCATGCATCCCCCAATCATGCATCGACCCTCACACCCTCACCATTCACGCATGCCCCACTAATTTTATCTTCTCCCATGCCCCCACCACTCATGTATCCCCCAGTCATGTGTCTTCCCAAATGCCCCCACCACTCCTCAAGCCCCCCCCCCTCACTTGGGAAGTACCTTCCTTCATACCCCACTACTAATGTATTTCCTAATCAGGCATCTTCCCTCACAACCTCATCTCTCATGTATCCTCCACTCGGGCATCTCCGCCCACATTTACACCACTTGTGCAACCTTCCATCATCCCTTCACTCATCCCACATCCCTTCACTCATGTACCACTCCCCACATACCCACCACTCATAGTTTGCCCCACACAAGTGTCTCCCCCACTCCCCTACAACTCATGAATTCCCCCTGCACTTGCATCTTCCCCCTGCACCCGTCACAGCTAACCTCTCCCTTGTGACCTAAAGGGGCCTTTCTGTGGCGATCATCTACCCTCCCGCCAAGGCTTCCACACTCATTGCACACACAAGATCACCCTGGCACATAGCACATCCCCAAACCCATGTCAGGGATTGTGTCAGATGGTCACCTCCCCATCATCTTACCCAAATGGGACCCTCAGGGACTCTGCTTAGAGGATAGGGCAGAGTTATGGAGAGTAGGAAGGCAAATATGGATTATGTTGAAGAAATTATACGGGAAGTTGAAACAGAGAAGGCTAATGCTGTGGACCACTTAGAATGATGTGTATTTTCACAGAAACTTCACTAAGAGAGTTCGTGTTGTAGTCTGGTAGACAAATTAGAAGCACAATGATACCGAAAATGAACATTACAACTACAGTTCACTGAGCGAAATCCCCATTAATTTCATGGAGTGGCCTTTCAATAGCATCTATGTCGGCATCCTTGAGGTCTGCACATTACAGCACCTGTTATCTTTAACTGTCCTCCTGTGTCTCCAAACAGTTCCTCATCAATGTGTCAGCACTGTGGGCAGAACAGAGGCTGTGCCAGGTTTCCCTGTGTGAAGGCATTGAACAGGCAAGGGAACTGTTACCAGGTGGTTGTTGTGGATGTGAAGGCCACCCCAAGCAGGTGTAAAAGCCACCTGCTGTAATGTTCATTTCAGGTGACCTCTTGGGTTCCTATCTTACGGACTTTAATATTCGTTGTGTACCTGTTCCCTTCATCATAAAGGTGGCATTTCATGCTCAACATTTGGTAACTTAGCAGCTGAGAAGGCTCTGGGCCATGCACGCTTTCTCCGGGGATACAATGACCCCTACTCCCAGTCAGAAATTAGGCAAGTCACCTTGATCGCTCCAGGACTGAGCCATTTCAAGGGTGCAAATCCGTTTGTGTGAATCCTGCTGTATTTATGGTTTTCTCTTATGCATGGGACACATTCTTCCAGAGGGCTAAGGTGAGAGTTTGTGGTGTTATCCGTGAGGTGGCCAGGAAGTCCAAGATGACCTAATCTGTACCTTAAAAAATATACAAAGCTCATTTTCCTTATTTTACCTTTCCAACTATATAAGTATAGTTTTAAAAAATTAATCTGAGAAATATTCTAAATATGTATATGCATTTTTCATGTAAATATGTATGCAGTGTCTGTCTATTTCAAGTGCACAAGTGTATTTTTTTGGAAAATGAAGAAAAAACAGAGTTTATCTATCATAATAAAGCACAAATGGAGTCACAGCACACGTGACTTAGATAAGCAAGCATTGACCTCACAAAACAGGCATTTAGAATAACAAAAAATTAGAAAGAAATGTAGAACTCCTTGATGACCCCACCTATATTAAAAATATTTCCAGATGTAGGTGATCCCCTGCAGTTCCCAGAGCAGCCCTGTGGACCTTTGAGCTGAGGCTGGGCCCAGGGAGATGGTTCAGTGGCGCTTGTGGTCTCTTCACACCAAAGAAGCAGCACTTTGTGGTTGGCAATCAAAGCCAGATCCTAGGAAGGGGCTCCCTGGAGGCTCAAGGTCATTGGTCACAAATAACCATCTGCCACTTTTTAAAGGGAATTCATCCAACACCCACGGAGATGCCATGTGGGCAGTGAAGTTGCTGGCTGAAGGGTGAGGCCTCGCTGGGAGAGGACCTTGGTTGGCCGAGCGAGGATGCAGGAGACGGACGACATATGGGGAGCTGTGCCTCAGCGACTTGACCCGGCCAAAGAATTCCGAGAGCAGACACTCAGAGGAGACATCCAAGAGTGTTGCCATTTAACCTGCAGCGCTTCCATGCCAACTCTTATTCTTCTCCAGTCAGATTAACTATTTTTAAAAAGATCCTATGTACACGTTACAGGAAAACGTGACTACATGTCTTAATACACGTGCAAAATGTTTAGAAAAGTTTTTTAGAAAATAAAGGAGTTTTGCAGCATTTCGACCTACCGGAAGCTCATAGCGTTCCAAGCCTCCATGCCAGCTGCTTGTCTCACTGGGCCTCTTCGTTGTGGGTGGAAGAAGGGGTCCCATCAGAGGGCTCTGTCCTCCACCCCTGTTTCAGCCAAGTGGCCCTCTGTTGCCTGCCCTATGACTTCACATCTGTGTCACCCTGTATTCTCATAGTCAGTTTCACGCTAAAGCAACAGTTCAAACTTCTGCCCCTTCTGTTCTCTCACAGAGATGTGGCACTGTTTTCTCACAGTCAATTTTATGCCAAAGCAAACGTTGCAACTACTACACCTTTCTTTCTACCTCACCTGACCTTTGGGATTTTTACATTCAATGCTGTACTTTATTTTTCTCGCCATTACTTACATTCACAGGAAGGCAAGACACCATTTTGCCTAAAGAAGAAAAGATTCAAAAAGAAGTTTCTACAGATCAGAAGAGCCAATTTTCCAAACTTTGATGTTCTTTCAGCTATAAATATAGTTACATATTCATATTTTCTGGTAAATGTAATTTAAACCTGAACAAGAAGGAGGCTTGGATCCAGAGGGTTTTACAAAATAATGTTTTAGTCCACCAACGGCATCTGTTTTCACCTCCCAGCTATTTAAACGAGGCCAAACACAACAAACCCTTTGGTTCCACATGATGAAGCTCATGAGTTGTCCCAACTTTCCAGTCCAGTTCTAACGCTGGGCAAGAAATTTTCCAAGGAACTTTGACAGGTGAGTATGTTAACACACACACACACAAACACACACACACGCACACACACACACACACACACCACTGTTACCAAACCATCCACAAATGAGATTTAAAGCATCGAGCGAATTACCCACCACTCTGACTTTGGTATGGCCATTTTTCTTCATTCATGGCAGGGGAAGTGTCACAAGGAGAGTGGGCCTCTTTGGTGGGGGTCGGCCAGGTGAGGCGGGACAGCTGATGCATGGGGCAAGTTGCTCTGAGCATCCATCCAGGTTACGTTGGTCCTCAATCTGGCTCTCAGGGGGAAGCCAGTGGCTGAAGCTCTCTGCAGGGATGACGCTATCTCTGGGTCTTCCCAGATTCCCCTCCCTGTGTTCTTCAGAACCACAATACAGGGAGAAGGCCCTGTTCACTGAGATGCAGGTCAGCTCTGTACCAGCGGGTTGGGCCATGCAGCTCACCCTGCCCCACCCCTTTCTGTGGACACTGAAAGTTCCCAGCTGGACAGTGATGGGACTCACAAAGCAATAGCCCCTGATATGGCAGATCGGCATGCTGAGCATTTCAAGATGAAGGAAGCTAGCTAATCACAGAAGTGGGAAGGTCTCCCTCTGACCTCTTTCTCACTCCTCGCCTGAGACAGGTGTCCTGTCCTATAAGTGGAGGACAGAAATGTGACATAGAAAGGAAACAAGAGTCTCAACAAATAGGTCTTGCTGAGCTCCTTCCAAATGTCCACCAGTAGATCACGTCCTTTTGTCCCCAAGACATATTTGGACATGGGTGGCCATGAAATGCACAGTTTCCCTTGGGTGTTATGTTCTTCATTTTGGATTTCTCCAGCATCATGTAAGACTTATGTCAAGTAGATGTGGAATGCTTTTCTCTTGTTGATCTGTGTTTGTTAGAGGATCTCTGCCATGAACCCAGTGGTGGGTGTCTCGGTCCCTGTTGACATAGTGTCCTCCAGATTCCCATGTTGTTAGAAATGATAATATTTTCTTCTTTGTTTTGGATGAACATTATTTCACTGTGAATTGGTACCACATTTTTATACATCCATCTATTGGTGAGCACTTAGGATTTTTCCATATCTGACTACTGTGAAGTAGTGCTGTAGTAAATCTTGGAACTCAGAGATCTCTTTGACATACTTATTTTATTTCTTTTGGATATATATTTAGTAGTGGATGGATTCATTACATAGTAGTTCTATTGTTTGATTTTTGAGGAACTCCCATACTGCTTTTTATAGTGGCTGTGCTGATTTACATTCCCACAAACAGCATAAAACTGTCCCCTTTTCCCTATCTCCTGGCCAAAACTTGTTACTTTTTGTCTTTTAAAAATAGCAGTCATTCTAAAAAGGGCGAGACAAGTCTCATTGTGCTTTTGATAGGAAATGTCCTGATGTGAAGCAATTTTGAGCATTTTTGGTACCTGCTGGTGACCGTATGCCAACTTAGGAGAATGTCTACTAAGGTCGTCTGTCTGTTTTTCAATCAGGTTATTTGTTTTCTTCCTGTTGAGCTATTTGACTTCCTTATATATTTTGAATATCAATATTTTCTTGTATACTCTAGGCTGTCCCCTCATCTGTTGATGCTTTTTAAATTGCTTTACAGCAGCATTTTAGTTTGATGTGATTCCATTTGTTCATTTTTCCTTTTGTTCCTGTACCTTCAGTTCATTTCCCGCATATCATTGCTCATACTGATGTCGTGGGGCTTTACAAATATTTTTTATTCTACCAATTTCACAGCATTGAGTTTTGACTTTCAGTGTTTAATTTATTTAGAGTTGACTTATGTGTATGGTGCAAGAGTTTCATTTTATTCTCCTGTTGGTGGACATTCAATTTTTGCATCACAGTTTGTTGAAGAGACTGTCTTTTCCCTATTGTGTGTTCTTAGCCTCTTTGTCAAAAGTAAGTCCGTTGAAAATGTGTTCATTTAATTCTGGGCTCTCTGTTGTGTCCAACAAGTCTTTGTGTTTGCTTTTTCCAGTTCTCTGGTGTTTTTGTTGCTGTAGCTTTGCAGCATCTTGTGAAGTCAGGTGGTGTGCTGCCTCCAGTTGTAGTCTTTTTTATCAAGAGTTTTTTTTTTTTTTTGCTTTTTCAAGTTTTTTTGTGGTTCCATTCATATTTTAGGATTTTGTTTCTGTATATGTAAAAGATGTCATTGGTTCATTGATGAGGATTGCTTTGAATTCATTGATTGCTTTGGGTGGTATAGACATTTTGACAATATTAATTCTTAAAGTCTATAAGCATAGGACTCTTTTCATTTATTTGTGTCTTCTTCAATATTGCAAAATTTTAAGTATGAAAGAGAGGTTTCCAGGCTCTTTGGCACAGCCTGTAATCCCGCGCCTTGGGAGGCTGAGGTGAGTGAATTGCCTGAGCCCATGGGTTCGAGACCTGCCTGGGCAACTTGGTGAGACCTCATCTCTAAAATAAATTAAAAAATTAGCCGGTTGTGGTAGTGTGTACCTGTAGTTCCAGCTACTTGGAAGGCTGAGGTGGAAGGATCGCCGTAGCCCAGCAGGTCGAGGCTGTGGTGGCTGGGAGCGGCCACTGCACTGCAGGCTGGGTGACAGAGTGAGACTCCAACTCAAAAAAAAAAGAAAGAGGGGTTTTAAGATGGCTGCCTAAAGGCATCAGACACCAATCTTCTCAAAAGAAGATGGGCCAAATGATTAAATATATCCTCACATTTCGAACAGAGCCTTAAATTGACAATGTCAGAATTTAACAAAGAAGTCATGAGAAAACACTGGGGCATGAAGGAGAGGGAGGCAAGGCAGCCAGTGTGGCAAGGAGTGGCTGGGCTGAGGAGTCTCCAATGTGGGGAGATGATAAATGAGAGATCTCAGGGGTTAGCACCCCCCAGAACTGAGGATATCCTAGCCAAGGAGAGCAGCTCTGCCAACACTGGTCCTGAGATGAGTGGGTGGTGGCAGACCAGGGATGTTGTGGGGGCATTGCTTCAGACAGGTAACCCACCTGGGTCAGACACATACCCAGAGATCAAGATGATGCGAGACTGTATTCCATCCTGAGGCACAAGGCCCCTACACTACTGCACCCACTAGGAGCTCCCAAAATGTCTATGGCATCCACATAGAGAACTGGTGTCAGCATGTTAGCCAGATGCCGCAGTGCTGCAGGGTCCCCAGCACACTAGCCCTCTACAGGACCCTGCTCCCTGGGGAAGGGCAGGGTTGCACTTAGGAGGCTGCCCCTGGGAGGAAGGGAACCAAAGCAGGCACTTACAGGAGTCTTGGAGCTGCCTGACTGGGGTTTTGGGCAGCAACCCAACCCCCTCAAGCATGGCCACCATGCTTGGGCTCACACCCAGAAGAGAGATCCCCCTTTGCATACTCTGAACCCACTGATGCCACCGGGAACAAAAACACGTGCTACCAAGGGTCTTCCAATTTCATACACACCTAGATGCATGGGGATTAACTGCTTCAGCAGTTCCAGCCAGTCTGGAACTGCTGATAGCAGCTCTGCCCAACAACCCCACCCCCAACTCTGTGGGCTTAAAGCTCCAAAGTGTGTCCAGGGAGCAGTCCTTCTCTTGCCCCTGCACACATTGCTACTGCCACCACAGCCACCAAGATCCGAAGCTGGGGCACTTGCCATCAGAGGACTGCCTGCTGGCGACTGCTGACAGCAACCCTGCCCCACCAATGGCAGGGCTACTGTGTGTTAGCTGAAAGCCTGAGGTCAGGCTCTCCATATCCACAGCCATAGTGTGCTGCGCCTTGCAGCGTGTACTGTAGCCTGCCCCTGCACACCTGAAGTCTGCCTATCTGGCCATGGCACCAGCCCCCAGAACGCAAGCACACTGCTGGAGACCTACAGATAGTTCCACCCATTCCACCATCTCTCATATTTGTGCACTCCCCCCAGGGACCTGATGACGGGCCCACTAAGCCTGTTGGCAACACCACCAATGACATCCAACCACACACACACAGATGCATGGGGATTAACCTGCCAAGTCCATTGCAGGCACCGCTGTTAGGAGCAGTTATTATCAAGTAATATTTAACTAATATTAACAAGTTCTGGCTGGGAGCCCAAGAGATGTTCTGCCACCCTGACTACCATTTTTCACACACATGTGCATGTGATCCAGGGGCTTGAGGCCCTACTTACCCATACAGCCCAATGTTGCCAATGCTGGTGTCTAAACATGCTGCCTTGAGGCCTAAGAGTTGGTTTGCCTGAACCTGCTAACACCAGTACCCAATTATGCCACTCGGGGTTCAAGGACAGGCACCCCTGCACTGCAGATGCCACCACTGGGACCTAAGGAGAACCCCACTTGGCATTCCTAACTCCAGAAAAGCTTCACCACTGCAGCTCCAACTGGAAGAAAGTTCCAGAAACACTGACATTGTATCCAAAGAAATCATATAAAGACTACACTACTGAAAACATGCAGACTCAAAATTAATTTATGCTTACTAACCCTCATCATAGAGACGTATTCAGGAAAAAACCCTCCTCTTCAGAAGTCAGTTCAGCAACTAGAAGAAGTGACTGTTGCATCACATGCACAGGCATCAAGCTACGGGCCCCAGAAGTATGAAAACTCGAGGAAATATGGCATCTTGAAAGCACACAATAGTTATTGAACAACAGATTCAATCTAGAAACTATACAAATGCATGAAAATGAAACAGCATGCTCTTGAATGACCACCACGTCAATCAAGAAATTAAAATAGAAATTTAAAAATGTCTTGAAACAGATGAAAATGAAAACAAAACACACCCAAACCTGTGGCACATAGCAAAAACAATGCTAAGAGGAAAGTTTATAATCAAAAAAACCTACATTAAAAAGTAGATATATTTTTGTATAAACAAACTAATGATCCACAATAAAAAACTAGAAATTTAAGGATCAACCGATTCCCAAGTTAGCAGGAGATAAAGTTTAATAAAGATCTCAGCAGAACTAAGCAAAATAGGGACTTAAAAAACAACATAGCGTTTGACTGTGTAATGAATGATAGGCATATCAGGCAGCCTTTCAACCAGAGAAGGTTCAGAAAGACTCAGACACAATGTGGTGTAAGAAGAGTTATGGGCAAAAGAAGAAATGCAAAGAACAGAAAATGGAAGCGAGGTGCAGACACAGCTGGATTTGTTACAGCTCGGCCTTTGTCTCATTTGAACCCAGTCTGAATAGTTGGCCTCCGTCGATTGGCCAGAATTCTGTGATTGGCATAAGAGTAGGTTAGTCTGTTTACATGTCCAGTCAGGATACAGATCACTATCTAGGAGAAACCCTAGGGCTGAAGTTAAAATAGGTAGGGAGGCAGCTTTAGGCTATATTTAATTTAACAATTCCCCACTTTTGATCATCTTCTCAGTGGAGAGGGTAACCAAAAGTTTAGAGTGACTTTGGATGTTACTCCATCACTATTGTAAATGTACCAATTTAGTCTCCAGTCCCCCTGGGAAATACAGAATAATGGGCTTTGTGAGATGGGAATAAGGACTCTAGATTATTTGTTTTAGTGTAGGGTTAGAGTAAAGGAGACCTCCTTTGTTGGAATCTCCTGTTGGCAGGAAAGGAAACAACCTGGTTTTAAGAGTTCCCTGACATTTTAAAAGCTTTAGTTTGTTGCATTTAGCAAGAATGACTATTTTGGCTAAGTCTGATATGCAGGATGGGGCCTAGTATACATGTTCAGTCTAAAACAAGGGCTTCTCATGATTTTGTTCAACATTTTTCTCCTTCTGGTCTCTTTCAGTTGAGATTGTGATCAAAACATAGGGCCTTCATGTCGCCCTACATTACGGTAGTTTTGGGTTTCTGGTCTCCGTAGGTGATTTATAGATTACTGTGTACTCATGGTTACACATTTTGTTGACTTTTTATCATTTCACTTGAAGAGGGGCCACTTGACATTTTACAGATGGCTGTATGTAAACATTTAAAAGTTTTGAGAGGATGCAGTGCACCACGGAAACAAATATTGTGACTACCGGGATGACAAGAGCGAGAATTTAGAGTATTCTCTGTAGGGTCTCCATGAGCCAAACCAATTAATACTAAGTAGATCAAACAGTGAGACAGATACAAATACTACTCATTTTAACTAAGTGATCTGTTTGCTAATCTCCTACAACTGAGTTCTTATAATTCTCCATTTATTTTCTATGTGTAATATGAAGTGTCAGCAACTGTACGGGTCTTTTTATTATTTAGCTAGTAATCAATTTAGAGTAATTTCTTCATGTAGCACAATGTTAGCAAAAGAATTTGACACCTGTTATGTAACCATAGTCTTTGTAGTAGGATCTGTTATTGAACCTATTATGAAGGATAAATTTTGAACCATTGTCTCCTTTATTCTAAGCCATGCAAAAAGATACCTAGTAAATGATATCCATCTAGAAGAGTGAGGGCTTCTTGGCAATGTTGGTTTTTAATCTAGGATGTTTGTTAAATACATACACACACACACACACACACACTTTTTTTATACCTACATTGACTTTTATTTTTATTTATTAATGTATAAGGGTAACTATTTACTAAGTTAGCTGTGAAATTTTCTGTAAATAAAAGCATATTCCATGAGAGTGTAGAAGAGAAATCTCATTTTTAGTCCAATTGTTTATAGAGGCATACATAAGAAAACATTGAAAGATAGATTGCATGGTAGCCAACGTCTCCATCTGTGAGCTTGGGGAAAGGCTTTCTACACCCAAGTTGCTCTCTTCTTCTAGGGAGAACCTTTTCTGAGTAGCTTCATCTTAGGGTCTTGAATGGATGCAGAGTTCCACACTCTGGAGTGGCCCATTGTACTGTGAGATTATAAATGCAGAGTTTAAGATCCAGAAGTTTTGTAGTAATGTGGGTGGCAAGGGAAGCCTTATTCTGAGGCTGTTTTAGAAAAAACAATCTCTGGGTTTTAGATTGTGAAGAGGTTGAGTGTCCTAAGTCGGTGGACCATGAAAAGGTATTTTTACTTGGGGAAAAGCTCACTTTGACATAAGGTATTATAGTATTGTAGTATTTAATCATATAAAATTCAGTTGGGCAGGAGATGCATGGGATTTAACTATTAGGGACATAAAACTTTGAGTGACCATTTGATGAAAGATCAACTTATATTTTTCATTGGAAGTGGATCAGATTGCCATTAATTTGTGATGCCTTTGACCATGGCAATTTAGTCAACAAATAGCTTTGCCTAATGTATTGTATCTGTAATACTTTATTTAATGATTTTATAACTTATCTAATGAAATAAGTACCCATATTGTTATAAGCTGAAAAGAGGCCATTTTGGTCATAGTAGGACAGTCATTTTGAAAATACTTAAAACTTGTATTCTTTTGTAGCTGAGTTGGGCTAAATGTAATAGTTGCTTGAATTTATTTTTCCTGTTCTCCCCCTGCATCCCTCTCCCCTCACCCCCACTCCCCTGCTTCTCCTCTCCTAGCCCGGCCTTGCCCAACTGGCCAATCTTATCTAGCAAGCCGTTGCTGGTCCTAAAGAAAAAACAGTCAGGCAAGCCAGACCACCTAATGATTAGGAGAGTGGACCAAGGCCAACAGGTGTGTGGAGTGGGCATTGCCCACCTCTCTTCCATCCGTGAATACAAGGACATTGGACTGTAACAGGCCAAAACTCTGGGAATAAAAGATTGTTACAATTATGTTTTTTTTTTATGCATCATGCCCAAGTAGAGTTTATTTTAGTAATATAAGTTTCATTTGACATTTGAAAAATTAATGTAATTTGCTGTACCAATAACCTGAAAAGGAAACTCAAATCATTCTACCAAAACGATGTCTATTCCTCATGTTTGGAATTTATTTTTATTTTATTCAGTTTTTTCAAGACAACATATTTTATAGTCTTTCAAATCTTTTAAAGTTTGTTAATATCTGATTATGTCCTAGACTATGGTCTATCTCCTTCTTTCTGTATACTTAAAATAGTATGAATTAGGACATATTGGGTAGTGTGTCTAAAGTGTCAATTATGTTAATTTAGTCGATATCCTTGTTTGGATCTTTTATAGCCTTAGTAACTTTTCATTTTTTTCTATTACTTACTAAGAATGAGATGTTGCACTGCTATATAATTTCAGATTTGTATATTGCTCCACTTATTTTTCTTGAATATTTTTTCCTCATGCATTGTTAGACTCATTGAAATATAAGATTTTTATGTTATGTTGGCGAATTGATTTTTTTTATTACTGATGTGTCCCTTTTTTCTAGTTGATATTCCTTGTTCTGAATTTTCCTGTGCCTGAAGGTAATCTAGCCATTTCATCTTCCTTTTACATAGTTTTGAGAAGGACTTTTTGGTGGGCCATAGTATTCTTTGTTTGCTAATTAACACACTTAGATTTTTCTGAAAAGTTTATTCTACTTGCCCTAATTTTTATGTTGCTTTTAAGAAGTCCAATGACAATCTAATTATTTTTGTCTCTGTAAGTTGTTTAATCTTCTGGCTAGAAAGCACAAATGAGTTGTATGGTTAATATTTACATTGCAGTAGATTTATGTGAGACAGTCTCTGAATTCACCAGGGAAGTAAGTTTTTTCTAATAGCTGGTAGGCTCTCACAATGAAAAAAAATGCAGGCTTTTTTAGTTATAAAATATTGTTAGATTCTAGCACTAGTTTTCACCATTTCTCCGCATAATTTTAATTTTTAAAAGTATTTACGTTCACAAACTTTCTCCTTTTTTACTTCTTTCTTTTGCATTGTTTCATTTCCTTGTTTTATAATTTTGATTATAAATGTATTATGTAACCCAATAATCCTTTCTAATTCCTTGCTTCTATAAACTTGATTATAAATATATGAGTAACCTAACCCTGCTGGTGTGTGAACAACAAAAATGTATACAAAGTTGCTTATACCAACAATATTTTTATAAGCAAAAAAGAATAACTCAAAATATGTATGTATGGTAGAATGGGCAAGAACATTGCATATAGCCACACAAAGGAGTACTCATCAGAAATGAGAATGTATTAGCTAAACCTGCAGGCAACAACATGGCACATCTCATAAATGTAATTTTGAACAAAAGAAGTCACACATAATCAAGTACAAAAACTTTGATCTTATTTATATAATGTTTACATGTAGGCAAATCTAATCTATGAAATTACAGGCACAATAATGGTTACTCTTATAGAAGCAACAGTCAACAATAGAAGGAATAAATGAGCATCTATTGTGTTGTAATAGACTGTGATTTGTTCACGGTGCTCATTAAATGGACATGTTCATATTATGAAATGTTTTTCAAGCAATATACCTGTGATCTTGTGTATTTTTTCTATACATACAATTTATGCTTAAAAATGTTTAAATAACAATCATCCCTATAATACATGTAATTTGGAATACAACAAATTATTATTTTTATACGTTTATGTATTTTTTCCTAATAAGTGTTTGGACTACACATTTTACCTGTACTGAAATGTTATTTTCCATGACTTCTTCTTTTCCAATTTAAGTCTATAGTACCCTCTTTTTTGTAACTTTTAAATTTTTTATATTAAAATTTGGGGTACAATTCAGTGCTACATATACAAATATTTATTATGCAGGTACCCTTGTTGATGAGGTGTGCCCCTCTTCTCTGCAATAGCAGATTCTCACTATTGCTAATCTCACCTCCCCACCTCCCCAACACCCTGCAGTTACCCATTACTGTCAATCCTTTTCTTATATTTTTATGATAGTTGTGCAAGGTCCACTTATGAGTGAGAATATGTAATACTCAGTTCATTGTTTCTGGAAAAATCACTCAGTATTATAGACACTAAGTCCATTCAAGTTGCTGTGAAGTTCATGATTTTGTTCTTCTGTAAGACTAGGTAATACTCCATTGTTTAAATGTACCACATTTATTTAATCCAGTCCTCTTTTGATGGGCTGCACAGTTGGTTCCACGTTCTTGCTATTGTGAACAATGCTGTGATAAAAATACACATGCAGGTATCTTTTTTGTAGAGTGATTTGTGTTCTTCTGGGTATATTCTCAGTAGGAGGATTGCGTGTCATTTTTACATTTTTAGATCTTTTAGGAATCACCACACTACTGTTTTTCACAGAGGCTGTAGTGGTTTACACTCTCACCAACAATGTAGAAGTTTTCCCTTTTCACCATATCCTCTCCAGCATCTGTTAATTGATGATGGCCAGTCTGACTGAAGTTAGGTGGTATCTCATTGCAGTTTTAATTTGCATTTCTTGGGTTTCTGATTGTGTTTATTTGGGCTTTTTCTCTCTTTTCTTGGTCAGTCTAGCTAGGGGACCATTGTTCTTGTTTATCCTTTCGAAGAACTAGCTTTTTGTTTCATTGATTTTTTTATTATCTTTTTGTCTTCTGTGTCCTGGATTTGGGCTTTTATTTTGGTGATCTGGATTCTTCTGCTGAAATTAGGGTTTTTGTGGTCTTGCTTTTCCAGCTTCGTTAGGTTGCTTGTTATGCTGTTAATTTGTGATCCTTCCATTTTCTTCATGTGTGCTTGTAGGGACATAAATTTCCCTCTTACTACAGCTTTCATGGCATCCCAGAGATTTTGGTAAGATGTTTCTTCATTTTCATTTGTTTCCAGGTATCTTTTAATCTCTGTTTTGATTTCATCATTGACCCAGGATTTGTTCAGCATCATGCTGTTTAGTGTCCATGTCTTTGTGGGTTTTGGGGGGGACCTCTTTGGTGTTAATGTTTATTTTTATTCCACTGTGGTCCAAGAAGGTACATGGTAAAATTTCGGTCCTTTTAAATTTGCTTATGCTTGGTTTATGGCCAACTATGTGGTCGATCTTCGAGTATGTTCCATGTGGTGATGAGTAGAATGTGTATTCTGTTGTATTGAATGGAGGGTTCTGTAGGTATCAATTAAGTCCATTTGATCAAGAGTCACACTGAGGTTTTGGATCTCGTTGCTGATTTTTTGTCCTGATGATCTGTCTAGGGTTGTGAGTAGGGTATTGAAGTCCCCAGCTATGATGCCATTGGAGTCGATATCTTCTTTTAGTTTACCTAGAAGCTGCTTTATGAAAGTTGGTGCTCCTATGTTGGGTGCATATATGTTTAGGATGGATATTCTGTGTTGATGGATTGAACCTTTTATCCTTATATAGTGGCCTTCTCTATCTTCTTAAATTTTTGATAGCTTAAAGGGTATTTGGTCTGAGATTAAGATCATGACTCCTCCTTTCTTTTGTGTTCCATTCGCCTAAAAATTTGTTTCCCATCCTCTTACCTTGAGTCTGTGAGTGTCCTTTCTAGTTTGGTGAGTCTCTTGAAGGCAATAAATTGTTGCCCGGGGATATTTTATCCATTTGCCATTTTATGTCTTTTCAGTGGTGCATTTAGTCCATTCACATTCAAGTTAATTATTGAAATGTGAGAGTTGATCCCTATCATAATGTTCTTACGGAGTTGTTGTTGTTCTTCCTGTTTGTGTGTTTTCTTTCTTTTGGTTGTAGAGTTGGTTCATGTGTGTTTTTAATCTTTTGCCTGTACTCTTGCGAAGAACGTTGTTGTTCTTTTTTCCTTTTCTTCTGTGTTCAATACTTTCTTAAGTGTTTTTTTAGAGGTGGTCTGGTGGCAGGGTAGGTTCTTAGGGATTGGGTATCTGGGAAAGATTTCAGTTCTCCCTCACTGATGAAGCTTAGCTTGGCTGGGTAGGTTATTCTTGGTTGAAATTGTTTATCTTTTAGAACTTTGAAGATAGGGTTCCAGGCTCTCCTAGCCTGGAGGGTTTCTGTAGCTAAATCTGCTGCTATTCTAATTGGTCTTCCCTGGTAGGTAGTCTGACCTTTTCTCTTGCTGCCTTTAGGATTTTT